>OZ007570.1:65217869-65328786 GCA_963931925.1 Onchidella celtica | reverse complement strand
CTAAAACCGAGACTTCCCTTGTTTTGTTGTGATCTATGTTATGTCGACACTTCCGAAAAAATGTCTGAAATGTTTGATAGCAGAGTAGGCTGCGAGGAGTTCACGATCAGAGGCACCAAACTTCCTTTCTGTTTCAGAAAGTTTCCTGGAAAAGAAGGCGAGCGGCACTCAAGATTGGTCTTGTCATTGTTCAAGTTGGGCACCTACAACAGTGTTGGATGCACCCACAGTGAGGCTTGTCGGCGCGTCTGTTTGCGGATGGTGTAACATTAAAGACTGCGGGACAGGTCTATGCAAAGCTGGGACAGACACAGGCCAGATGGGAAATGTAGCGCACCCATTCCAAGCTGCACGATAATTCTGTTCTAATTTAATAAAGATTCCATTTTGGACAGCATTCAGCCTTTAGGTTTATTTGCTTCAGTTTGGGTTTTTCAATTGTTTTTTTTGTTTTTTTGGCCGCAAAAATGAGATCCATTTTGGTCAAGTGAAATTGAAAAGTTTGATCGGAATTTTCGTGTTCGGGGACTGGCTGGTACTTATAATCATTTTGGAATAGAAGTGGTTTCAGTTACCATAATTATTATCTGTACTAATTTCTCTACAGTTCATCTGTATTCATCTTTTAAGAATCTTCTCTAAAATACATGTAATATGGTTTCCCCTGGCCCTCTTTACCTTTTACACCCCCTCCTTTCCCTTTTGTTTGCCTCTGCCGTAGTTGCCCCTCCCCAACCCCCTCAAAATCTTAGGCCACTGCCAACTGGCTCACCTAACGCCCCCCCCCCCCTATTCTGGCCAGCTGTGGAAGGATATTTCTCACAGCAACTCAAACAACAATTATGCTGAAGTAGAGATAACTGAAACTTGAGAATCTACAGCCTGAATCCATCAGTGGTAAGAAACTCCTCAGGTGGAACGAGGCAGGCGACGATCTTCACAGAGGAAGAGTAGATTCTTTCTTTAGATGTTTCGGCCTTTAACTTCCTGTTAATAGAGCAGCCAGCACTATTGAACCAGTGCTTCTTCCTCTTATTATGTTATGTCATTATGCCAGGATACATCAAACTAAAACTAAAAGACGGAACATAGACCATGAATTCAAACTGTAGCACTGAGCAACCTTTCAGGACAGAACTGCCATAAAACAGGTGTCTTTTATTCATTTTATTAATATGCATTTAAAAAAACCACAACGTATACAGGTTTTCCAGGTAGGACACGAAACATTTTCCGTAGTTCATTCCAGTCTAACATCTAAAGAACGTTAAAACCAAATCCAGACGAATCAATTGATGAACTATTAGTGAGGGGAGATTATAAGTAAAGACTTTAAGAAGGTTCTGCTTACTTTTTCTTTGAATAAAGTATGACAGTAATTCTACAAATTTTCTGTACAGAAGTTATTTCCCCTTTGATTAAACGGATGACAGAGTGGTACAGCGCAATTTCTCCCCTAAGGCGTATTTGATTAGACAAATCTTTTTAAGTTCGCTTTTTCTCAAAGCAAAATGTATTATGTGTGTGTGTGTGTATAGGGTGAACACACTGAAAAATGTTATTTCCTTTTCACTAGAATGTCATCCTGAAACATCGAACGCCACGACAGCTGAAAAGCTATGGAGTTCAATGCTCGTCAGTTTTTGACTACCTGTAGATATTTGGTTTGTAAAATAAAGGTAAGCAAAAGGAGTAACTGTATGCCTTCTCTAAATGCCTCACCTTTATGTATGAGCATATTATTTTGCGCGAACTTGATAACATATTTTAAATGAACGTGTGGACTTCATGCATATCCGAAGAAAACACTATGCTTGCCGGTCCATGAAAGCATTATTTTCTGACGTGGACCCGCAGCGCATCTTATCATTTCTGAAAGAGGTCGAACTGTACAAGTTGATTTAACAGACTTTTATCATATTTACAAAATTCATTAACAAAATGTACAGTACGGGCCTTTTTCGGTTAGATTTTTAACTTCACTTCTATCTGATCTTACCTATAGACATCTGAGGGCTGAAAGCTAGTCCAAAGAGAGATAACGAAAAAAACGTGAGAGGCTCAAAGTGGCCGTTATCGACGCGCCGTTAAACTCAAACTCAACCTCAAACTCAGATGTGCTACGTGACTGCAGTAACCACATTTGAAATTTAAGTTAATGATAAAATCTATAGCTTTAAACAGCATTAGGAGGCTAAAAGTTAAACAGATTGAAGATTCTGAACCCCCCCCCCCCAAAAAAAAAGGGGGGGGGGTAGGCGAACCCTGTAGAGCGTAGAGCCTGGTGCTCCATGTATGAAAATGTATTCCAGCACGGAAATAGCTGACTTTAAACAGAACACTCTACAGAGGAAGATTTTTTTTAAAATGAACGCAATATCGGCGTGCCAAATTTTTCTTTCTTCCTTCTTTCACTCCCGCTTTCCTTTCCTGAGCACTAACTAGGCACTACAACCTCGGTTCGCCTAATCCTTATTTTCTCTTGAACAATAATTTAAATGTATGATAGCTCGTTGAAACCACAGTTAAAATGTAGTTGGGACATTTTAACAAAATTTGCACTCGTTCCACGCAAAGGGCCTTGGGGGCGGCTGAACACGGCGTGAATCAGGGAGGAAAAAAATCCTCATTCAGAACCCGGCAATTCAATTTCTGATAATTGAAAAATATAACATACAGCACCGGGAAACTGCTCTCTCACAGTGATCCGTTAACAGAGTGCTATTCTGGTCTATTCTATAATTGTTATTTCTATTTTAAGCTGTAATTATAACCCCCTCCCTGCGCTCGTGCCTTGCCCATAGAGCATGCATAAAAAATGTCCAAACTAGACTTTGCTCATGATTGTGCACACATGTAACCCAGAGACATTCTCCCACGCGAACACATTATCCAAAATGCATTGCAAAGCTGTTTAATACGTCGTAATTATTTTTTCAAAAACAGTATACACGCTTTTGATAAAACATGAAGATTGCTCCCGAGTCATTTTGTTGAAGCCAAGCAAGGTACATGAATAAAATTCAACACCGGAGATTCTATGAGGTACGTTTTGAAACTGTATCTACAAGTCATACTGGTCTTCAAAGATAATTATTCTGAAGGGAGGAAGTGTTGACTTGCGTGTTTTTCTGTAAACGTTTATTTGTCAAGAAAATTAGCTTGGCGATGAGGTTTGAAATTTGCCACCGAGTAAATTACGAGTGCGGATAAAGGTGCTCACTGAGTGCTGGATTTTACACTGATAAACAGATGGACTTGTGTAGAGGAGCAAAGTGTTTAAGAAGTCGAGAGAAATTAATAGTCACAACTTCAGTTCCAATATACCCCCTCCCCTCCTACCCTGTTTCCGGGGCCTAGGCTGCGAAGAGGACTGTCGTGCCAGATTCACATTGTCCACGTGTGCAATGTGATAATGTGGTGAGCTCAGCTAGCGTGTGTGGGCGGCCGGCCTGTTGAGTGTCAATGGACTCGGCACGCGTCGACATCTTTGTGTGAGCTCAGGATGAAAAGATAACATCTAGAGTTCTTATCTCAATCATTTTTTAACGAGTCGCAATTCCCTTGCCTATTAGAAAAAAAAAAAACGAAAAGATAAAAAACTAGGCTCATGGCATGGCTGCTTTTGTTGTACCGGTATGTAGGCTTTTTCTCCATGCGACTACCTCTCTCTCCCCTTGGTAAAAGAGGTGACAATGAGTTTAAGACTGTACAAGGTCCTCCCGGTTTCGCTCTTCACCCTCCCCACACACCGGCGATCTCTGGTGCTGCAACGTTCACAACAATAGGTAGGCCTAATTTCTCCCCGCCCCATAATTACATTTCTAAATTAAATATGTCCACAATGCAGTTCAGGCAAGTTAAGAGAATAAATGAACGTTATATTAATACTTCCCCACCTTAACCACCCCCTCCCCCTCACCCCATACACACCCCTTGCTTTAAGCTCGGTCTTTACTTTGACCTTCCTACAGTTCTCAACATGGAAATCTTTATCTGCGTGTCAGTTTCGCCAAAATTGCGAAACCAATCGAGCCATTCAGTGCTTCTCCTTCAGCCATCGACATCGAAATAGGCAAAATTTGTTGACTTTGGAGGAATAATAATAAAAAACAAACCACGTGACCAAACTGCCTGAAGTCTAGAAGAAGCTTATTTCCACGACTGTCGTCCCAATATCTCCGTCTATATAACTGTCTGGCATGTTGTAAGCCAGGACTTTGAAGCCTGTTCTCACAACAGACAGAAGCAGAGAAACGATCGAAACTCAGGCATTAAGGTAAACATCATTACCGGGGACAAAGTGTCTGATACACTGACATGTTTCTCTTCGTGACCTGATATCCGCGGCTTAGATCTGCCATAGTATGGAAAAAGACCGCATGTCACCAAAACCCAAAATTTTACAAGTGACGCAGAAACACTTTTCGAGTTGTAATCTGCTTCAATCCTTGTTCAAGTTCCATTCTGGGGACTTTAGTTCTTGTTAGTATTATCTCCATTTTCTGAAAAAAAAAAACAAAAAAAAACAACTGGAGATGTTTCAGTATGTAGACGATGAAATGACAAATGCACAATTTGGCACATGTTTAAAATTCGTTGTCGCACCTACCAAGCCGCTTCACAGTTCCTATTTAGTCCTTATCATAATACTAAAAACCGCAAACGTTTAACGTCAAATTTCCAGTTGTACAAAAAGTGGAGTTGGAACAAAGAAGAATTAAGGTCGCGTTCTGTGATGACCAAAAGAAACCAGGTCGTACAAATTTATATCCCAGATAGAAAAATACAGCGCATTTCGTGTTGTAAAATGATGTTAAAACGTGGATTTGACATAGATTAGCATATACCGTCTTTTATGGTAACACGGCTTAGATCTGAAAGCTTCCACAAAGTAAGTCGGAAGACAAGAGTCGTAATATCATTGTCCGTATTTGTCTCAGTCCAGGACCGGATGTTTGTGACACTGGAGCCGACTGGGAAATCCATGTCACTTTTCTGGTTTTTGGTTTTTGTTTTTGTTTTTATTTGGACTTTCAGAGAGAGAGAGTGAAATAATGGCAAGTTTAAGTCGATGATTACCGGGGCCCATCACGCCAAACCTTTCTATTTCCGAACACAGTCCGTCCGTCTACCTTGTTTTTGTTCGAGCACGTGTTCGATCCCTGATCTGTGGAGGGGTGATCGAGTTTTGAAATCTGTATGAAAGCCACAAAGAAAACAATCCTTGTCAGGTCAGTGGCGAGATCTAGAGGGGATAGGACAGCATTTCGGAACGCTTTTGTTTTTTTGCGTTTAGCATGCATTGACGCACAAAGACAGGTAAATATTTTGTTCTGGGAGTTGTTCTTATTACTGCAGAGTGTAAACACGAGTAATATTGGATTTAGTGGAGTGGACTGCATTAAAGTGTGTGCGAATAATTTTCCAAAGTGAAGAAAATTAAATCTGATGTAGACGTTCTTGATAATCTAATAAATTTTTGTTAAATTATTTCTTATTTGTTTATCTATCCACCCCTTTCTTCTCCCCCTCCTGTTCCATCCGTTCGTTCATCCCTCCCTCCATCCATCCACCCCTCCATCCATTCATCAATCCGTAGATTAATCCATCCATCCATTCACCCATCCATCCATCCAATCATCCAATCATCCATCCATCCATCCAATCATCCATCCGTCCATCCGTCCGACCGTCCATCCATCCGTCCTCCACCAATCGATCCATCCATCCATCCACCCACCCACCCACTCATCCATCCATCCATCCACCCACCCACCCACCCACTCATCCATCCATCCATCCATTCATCCATCTATCCCTCCATCTATCCATCCATAAAACCAACCAACCACCCACCCGTACTTCATCCATTCATCCATCCATCCATCCATTCACCCATTCATCCAATCATCCATCCAGTCATCCATCCATCCATCCATCCATCCGACCCTCCATCCATCCATTCACCCATCCATCCGTCCATCCATCCATCCACCCGACCGTGTATCCATTCATCCATCCATCCACCCACCCACTCAGCCACCAATTCATCCATCCGCCCATCTATCCATCCATCTCTCCATCCATCCACCCGTGCTTCATCCATCCATCCATGCGACCGTCAATCCATCCATCCATCCATCCACCCACCTACCCATCCGTCCACCCATTCGTCCATCCGTCCATCTGTCCATCCATCCATCTATCCATCCGTCCACCTGTATTTCATTCATCCATCCATCCATTCACCCATCCATCCATCCATTCACCCATCGATTCACCCATCTATCCATCCAATCATCCATCCATCCATTCATACATCCATCTATCCATCCATCCACCCTCAGCCTAGCGATTCCATCATGACAATTTTAAGTTCTAACAAAGAAAACAAAAACACAAAATTGGTTCGAATGGCTTTTAGGAATGGGTTTTAAAAAAGGAAATGGAGATAGAGAAACAGTAGTTCCACAGATCCATAGAAAATTCTATTGAAGAGAAAATCGGCCAGGGTACATCCAAAGAATGTAGAAGTAACAAGAAGCTTCACTTCGGGCGCTCCCCGTTACTTTAGCACTAGCGTCAAGCGACTTCGGTGCGAACCTTCTTGCTAGCTAGGAAGCGCGGTAAACAATACCCGGGTAGTCGGCGGTAAAGGGAAAGTTAATAGAATATAGTCGAAGAATTGCTGCAGAATCTAGGACATAATGACTGTCACGGACCAGCAATAATCAAGACTGCTACGTGCTCAATTGTTAATTATTTTTATATTTTCATATTTCAAGCATCTGACCTAAATATTTGTGTTGTTTTGGTTTTAATTAGAAAAGATGTCTGAAAGTGTTTTTTTTTACATGACGCTTTTCCTTTAGATAAAGCATCTACCAATAACCATTCCAAATCTTCTCTGCAATAATTGTTGATTGGTAAGATTGTTGCGCTTATAATAGAAACAAACATTACGCCCTTCTACTTTTAAAACAGCAATTAAAATGACAGTATAAAAGAAATGCATTTATTGCAGGGCATTTTGTGAACGAAACAATAATATCTCAGAGATGGAGGTGAGAGAAAGTACAGACAGTAAAGTACATTCTTATTCACTTAAACTTAAAGTATAGATTGGTATTGTACATTTTCATTCATTGACTAAAATAAGTATAGATTGTTGAAGTACATTCTTAATGATCTTATTCAACAACGGAGTTTAATTGATAAAGTGCATTCTCATTAATTAACTAAGTTATAGGTTGGTGAAGTACATTCTCATTCATTGGCTAACACATGCTTTGGTACCTGAGTTACACATTGATAAAGTACATTCTCAATTCATTGACTAAGATATAGATTGGTAAAGTATATTCTTAATTAAGTAAAGTACATTCTCATTCAACAGCTAAGTTTTAGATTGGTACAGAACTTCAGTAACTAAGTAAAAGATTGGTAAAGTATATTCTCACTGAACAACTGAATTCTAGATTCATTTCATCAAATGGGAGTATTAAAAATGCTTGTTTCGGCCTTGTTGTTTAGTCAAATCTTGTCATTATATGGTACTATAAATAAGAGAGGAAACCGTACAGGTCTGTTTTAAGGAGACGGTAGAAAGATAGATCAGATCTACTGTTTTTGTTACATTTGCAATTCACAGCTGAACACCAATGACATTGTAAATTTCTAGATTTTTCGGTTTATATTGTTGAATTAAATAAGCACGTTGTACACAAACTGCAATGAAAACCCTATGTCACCCCTCTATCTGGCTACCGTTCTACCGCGCTTGCTCGGGCCGCTCCCATTGATATCCGATGTCGCATTCGGCGGCAAGTGAACCATCTTGTTATTTCTACAATCTTTGGTACATCACGGGCGAAGCTGTGGGTCGATTCTATACACACAAAGGTCATGACTGAGAAAATGGGAGTAAGAAAATGAATATGTTGAGCGGACAAAAAGAAAAAAAAGTGTGAGGCCAGCAGATGGAAGGGCCGGGATGAATAAAGCGTGGAAGCGAACTCGTGACTCCTTGAATAACGTGCCGGAGCGTGGCCGGAGGCGCACAGTTCTTAGGGAATTTTCCCGTCCGGTAAGGACAAAAAGAAGTTCTGGTGAGGTAAAGGGTCATTGACCTGCCCTGACCTCATTTGACCCAAATTTTGGAAATAGGGGCAGGTCATGACAGCTGAAAGTACTCAATAGCGACGAGCTGAGAAATTGGCGCTTAAGCTATATAACTGAATTCTTGCCGAAGTGGTTGCGTATTGTCATTAATCCTTTGTTCTGTCCCACAAGTAAGAATCGATCACCGCCCATCCAAAGAATCGAACATTAGACATGCAAGACTACAATACGAAAGTGACAATGCCCACGATCGTTCTGTCCATTGCTATACTCAACCAACATAATGACAAATTGTATTTCTGACCGAGAAGATATCATTTGAAACTTCAGTTCGAAGTTTTAAAGACATGCGTCAGGCTACAGAATGAGGATAAATGGGATTGAAATGCTTGTAGGACCATTTTTCTTTTTCTTTTTAAATTCAACTAAACAGGGGAGGGAAAGGCACATGGAATGGGCAGATGTTCGAAATTCATTTACCAAAATCAGCGCATGTTTGACTGTACCTATCCAGATCCAAAAGTAGTCACATCTTAGAAGAATACATTGTACAGTCCACTCTTCTCGGTGACGTGGACATGTATTGGAGATAAAGAGGTCATAGATATGTGGCTGTATTAACAGAACAAGTGGATTTAAATTAGCGTTTTAGTTGAAACAGAGAAATTTGAAGTGATATTGGATTTCACATAAATAGGGAAAAAACTCGCTGAGATTTCATAGCATTTGTTTCGACTTAAAGAATAATCCTAAAACAAAGACTTTAGAGTGTCTGTCAGGTTTTATCACCAAAATGCAGCATGTCAAATCTATACTAGAATGACGAAAATCAAATGTTCAAGTACTGACACCTATTCAATACTAGAAAATGCAAGATCACGACAGGTGTTGGTTACTAGAGAGAGAGAGTGTGTCACTGTCACAAAGCGCAGGTGCAGGCAATGATATTGCAAATGCGGTTTGCAACCTTGGGATGTTTCGGCCTATGAGGACTACAACACAACAATGGAAACAAGTGCTTTACTGTTATACACACAATAAATTTATTGGGACACGTGGGATGGGGGCTTAATTAATGTTAGTAAAATAGTCTAAATAACATGACAGAAAAGATGGACAAATATTTCATACAGATATTAAAATGACGATGATCAAAAGATAGTAAATGTGATAACAATACCCTAAACTAACTACCCTGAAAGAAAAGGTTTCTGATTAATGCAATGAAATGACAATAAAATGGATTATAATTTGCTTCACTAAAACACAGATAAAAAGGTAGATGTATATCTCACCGGCTCTGCACTTAATAATGAATGTTTCACACAGAATATATCCACACTCTTCCAACAATTACTCTAAGTAAAATGTTACTAAAACTTGTCCTATATTCTGAATCTGTAATCTTGACGATGATGGTCCTAAACCGAAGAATGTCTGGTCTCTTGGGAAACTGGACTCCACGAAGATAATGTTCTCTTAAATTCACTACAGGTTACACTGTCAATACTGTCCTGGGCACAGCTAAAGGATACACTCAATTACAAATATAGTGTCCTTACTCCACGTACAGACTGAATACACAACATAAGCACTGTTCACATCCACAATATGACGACTATAACTAATGTCCTGACCACTCGTACAGGATGCCGTTAAAGGCTCTGGTCACAGTCACAGGATACATAAAATAACGAAATGTCCTAACAATATGCACAGGATACTTTAAAACAGGTGGTTACTTTATGGTCTTGGGCCTCTAGCCTTCCCGCTGTTCTGCACAATTAACAGACACGCCGGGTACAATGCACTACACGCGGACAGAAGCCTGCCTGGTCACGCTGAGACTTACAGGACTAACACTGCCACAAGAAGAGAGTATAACACTGGAAATTAATGAGTTCCTTAAGAACTTAAGATATGTGCAACATAATTATTATATGTACCGCGTACATGAGCTAATTTAACTTTAAGCTTAGACTCACACGCCGCTCTAACCGAGCTTATTTCATGCTTTGACAAAGCAAGAAATATAATAATATACTATGTCTAAGTCCTACGCGAACTTGAAAGTCATAAACGCTCTATACACGAGCTAACTTAACACACCGTATAGGCAATGTTGATATACGTCTGTGTGTCCTACAATAAGAACGACAGACAGGTACACCACTCTACGCGAGCAGGACCTCGCTCCACACGAGCTAACTTAAAAACAGAGGCCTTAATAAATAGGCACTGTTAATACACGCCTGAGTTCTACAGGCAGGTACACTGGTTCGCATGAGCAGGACCTCGCAGTGAGTCTATCGCAAGCGGACTGACGACTCCAGATTTGCTCTGGAATATATACAGAAACTCAAAATTACAGAAAATTACATAGGGGAAAACTGGGAGGTTCTACCTAGCTCAAATTCGTGAGCCATAAAAATGTGCACAAAAATTCCACGGTGGCCAAACTCGGACGCTGGGGTATTAGGTGGACAAGTCAGAGATAATTGCTCCACCCGCAGGTAGCCTGAGACATAACTTCGAACAATAGATCAGGAAGGTGGACCAATCAAACGGGCAGGTGGACGGTCATTACGCGGCATTTCGTTACAGAGAGAAAGAGAGAGGGAGAGAGAGAGAAAGGAAAGAGAGAGGGAGAGAGAGAGAAAGGAAAGAGAGAGAAAGAGAGCGAAAAAGATAGAGAGAGAAAACGAAAGAGGGAGAGAGAGAGACAGCTGAAGGCAGAGAAATACAGATAAAGAGAGGGAGACAGATTGAGAGAGAGAGAGAGAGAGAGAAAGTGAAAGAGAAAGAGAACGAGAAAGACAGAGAGAGAAAAGGAGGGAGGGAGAGACAGATGAAGGCAGAGAAGTACAGAGAGAGGGAGGCAGAGAGAGAGAGAGAGAGAAAGAGAGAGAGAGAGAGAGAGAGAGAGAGAGAGAGAGAGAGAGAGAGAGCAGGTTCATTAAAGTGCTCTCAATGTCTGTATCTTCTGCCTTCTCGAAGTGAAGAAACTCAAGGTACACGCAATATATCACCACTCTATTTCACCCTCATATTTTTTTCCGAGATCTCTCGGTATTGTTTCACACCTACCCCCTGCCGGTCGACATTTTTACTTCTCGTTGAAAACTTCCTGAATTCAGAAGTTCATGCACCGAACAGTGGGCGTGTTTTCTGAAAATGGCGTGAAACAGCGGGTACACTCGTGGGCTACTTTGTCCGCTCTGAATGTCTAGACATGCCAGGAGAATTCATGAACCAATATATTTACCTATCAGGACCGAGTCGCGTTTTTTTGTGTGGATCTCTGTATATCTTTTCTCAGCGCGGCGGGGGCCACTCAAATGACACCGCTTTGGTGAGCAAATCTTGTCTCTAAATATAGCAGTGTCTAGGCCTTCATTACGGTGATGAAGAAAGTCGGTTACCCGGCTAGACAGCGCTAGGAATTCCAACGTGAAAGAAAGAGAAAAAGAAAAATATCCAACCACCAGACTATGAATGTGTGAGTTTTCTGGCTAGATGAAAAGAACAAAATCTTTGCCTGGTCGATTATGATTCTTGACAATTCTGTCCTTATTTCGAGGGGTATTTGCCATATTGTTGTATGTCACATTTTGTCGATTTTGAAGTTTTGTCATGAAAGTGGTTCTCTCACTCCTAATTTCGTTATGTGTAAGTGTCATTCCAATCGGCTAAAAACATTTCGAGATAATAACGTGTTTGTGATGTAATGTTTGATGCATTTCAGCCCTTTTGTCGATCAAATTTCATTCCTCATTTTCTAGAAAAGGCAAAGGTGCAGATACAACGATATGGCAAATACCCGACGGCTTTCTCCTGGGATGTTCAGCATTTTCCAATTTGAAAGTAGAAAATATCAGTGATGAAGCGGAAGACGGAAAAGTGAAAAAAAAAGAAGAGAAAGCGGGAAGGGGGGGGGGGGTGGGGGGCGGGGGGGTGGGGGTGGGGGGGGGTATTACTATATGAAATGAGAATAAAGACAGCAATGCAGAAAGTGAAAAAAATGGAATTCAGTTCAAAGAAAATTAAGATGAAAATTAGGAATGGTGAGGATAAAAACTGAAGAGGAAAAAAAAAAGAAAGAAAGGCGGGAAAAACGTTAGACGGAGACATCGATGGCAAAGATGGTTGATCATGGCAAAGATGTTGGTGGTGATTATCATCACTATGTTGTTATTCATGACGATGATGATGATTCTGGTGATGATGACGACAACCATGATGATGATGACGATGATATTACTACCGATGATGATGGTGATGGTGATGATGATGATGGTGATTTTGATGATACTGATGATGGTGGTGATGATGATGATGATGATGATGGTGGCGACGACGACGACGATGATGATGATGATGATGATTCGAGTGGCTTTGAAAAGAAAAAGAGACTGAGATATGCAATTCGCAGCCTCACTAGATGGCTATGTCATGGCGAAACACAAAATGCTCACAATGATAGACTCACACGGCAATGTCATATTAATATTTTGCAGCTGCTGCAGATGCTTCAATTCAATGTTGGACAAGCGCCAGCATACTCAGCCTGTGGACTACAGTTTCCACATCTCACTGGGACATCTGCTATGAATACCTATCAATTTATTTCGATACGATCTAAAGAATGTGTTGCGAGCCATTACCAAGTTCAGACGTAACTAAATACTACCATGTTGTGGGGAAAGGGCCATTAATACCCCCTTCATCAACATACGGCGAGCACTGGTGCACACTCAAAATAAACATATTAAACTAGTATGTATGCTGTAAATCTCCGGAACTTTCGAAAACAGATACGAGGCATTAGATACCCATTCTGTCGTGTGTAAAGGACCCAACTAGATGTGTTGTAAAATTCTAAAATTCAAAATGCTGTTAAGATAACTCAGCTCCATGTCACAGGCCAAGTTTCAAAAAGTATCGAAGTGGTTATTTTCAAGGTATGCGGAACTAACGCAAGCGTTATTTTCAAGGCATGTTTCATTGACCAATCAGAAGCTGTTTCAGTATTAAGGTATGCCTTGTAAATAATGGCTTGCTAGACTAATCAGGCGAAGGGCTGGGGTAGTTTCAAGGTATGCATCGTAAATAACGGCTTGCAAAAAGTATCTGAAAGAAAGCCAGAAAGTCCATAAATAAATAAATTATTCCCGAAAAAAGTTGGCTTTTTTTTTTTAATTTGAAACAAACCAAAGCAATCACTACAGTTTTGAAATGGTGAAGCCAGGTTTCAATTTATCCACGCAGACCAGTAGATGGACAGTTTGTAGAACCACTTTAAGGGGATGTGCTGTCAAATAAACCAGTGTCACTATTTCTTACATATTTTACCTCATAGATCTGTCCTCTGGGTTGCTAGGACATGATAAATGGACAGATTTTTTTCATTTATTGTGTAACAATAGCGGCGGCTATCTTGAATTTTTATAATACATTTCTATTTTTCTTATAACTTCAATATTTTTATCAATTGTTCTGAAACTTGGCTTGTGGTAACTTAAGACTACATAAATCTTTGTACTGAAGGGTTTGAAATCCATTCATACTGTCTCTCATAATTCTTTTATGATTAATTGTTGATTAATTTTTCTTCATTTAAATAATTATAAAACAAAAATGGATAGAGAAGTTGCAGTTTTGCTCCATACAAATGTATGATATACATAGACAAACCATCTGTGCAAATGTCAGCTTATTTAGACAGAAAAAAAGTTCGTGACTTTTGCAAATTGCGCCAGGTACAAAAATGGATTAGAAGGCCAAAATCGAAATTTTTCAAATTTCACCAAAAATTAAGAATTTTGATATTATTTAGCCGCACATGCCCTTAATAATGACTCACAAAGACTAGAGACATAAACTGTCAGTAATAATGACAATAACTTTCACGCTATAACAACAGTGTTGAAAAGGTGACCCCAATTTCCAGTGAACCTAGGTAGACTTAATGTGAGAAGTACTGAACCTTAGAGTAATAAACTGTATCCAAGATCACACTCTACAACAGCAACACATTTCACTTTCTGTTACTGCAGTGTTGAAACATGACTCCAGCGCGTACCCTTCGGAGCACCCTTTTGAACAGGCATACAAAGACACTCGAACGATGCATTTGAATTTATAAAAAAAAGTTTCCAGCTCTTGGGCGTTGACGCCCTTTCTTCAAAAGAATGAAACTATACAGAGACGGAACTTGGGATTCCCGTTAGGCAGCGGACCTTTGAGAGCCTTAAAAAGTCTACGAGAAATTTTTTAAATGTGGTTAAAAAAATATGTATTTAGGACAGAAACAAACAAAAAAAAATATATACTACATTCTCAAAAAATGAAAATAAACGAAACCAGTCTAGTTTTTAGTCATTAAGGATCTTCGCCAACCTTTTCCAAATCTTTAATCCGATGACAAGCAAACTGTCATGTCTAATTGAACACAGTCTGCTGGCGTCTACACTTTAATTTGTACCAGTCTTTGTTTGGTTGCGCAATTCGTCTTTACAAAAACATTGGATAAAGCTTTCAATGTATTATTTTTGTTTTGTTTTAGTTTGTTTTTGTTTTGCTGTTCGAAATAAGCAGCGTGGAATAGAAAGAGAGAGAGAAGCAAAGGAAAAAATAGAAAAGACAGGTCAAGCGATTGGCGAGCTGGAGAAAGCGAGAGGAGAGACTTAAACAGCTGAAGAATGAGGCAGAGTAGGAAAGAGAGAAAGAGACACGGATGAAAACAACAAAGAAAGTGATAGTGCCAAAGGGACTGTTGAAGAAAGAATACAACAGAGAAAAGAATACAACAGAGAAAAGAATACAACAGAGAAAAGAATACAACAGAGAAAAGAATACAACAGAGAAAAGAATACAACAGAGAAAAGAATACAACAGAGAAAAGAATACAACAGAGAAAAGAATACAACAGAGAAAAGAATACAACAGAGAAAAGAATACAACAGAGAAAAGAATACAACAGAGAAAAGAATACAAAACCAGGACAAAAAACAAAAAAATATAAATCGCGATAACATGACGAGCAGAGGGTAAAAGTTCACGGTGACCCGATTATCATCAGGGTGAAAGAAATGCCTGCGGGTCGACCTGCTTGGTTGGGACGGGGCACAGTGATAATGGTAGATTTTTTTTTTCTTTTCGTTTTCTTTTTTCACGCTTGACCATGACAAACTGGCATGACGCAGGTGTGATGGAAGAAAAGCATGTACAAAAGCCAGAAAATAGAGCGTGTGACTTGGGCTGACTTTTGGCCATGTTTGGCGAGAATACAATAGACATGAGGTCAGGATGAAATACAAAAATGAGACACGAGTTGATTTGCTGAGTAGTTCACTTGGATAATGAAGCAGAGGAGTCTGCGTTAGTGACTCGTGGGGGCGTTAAATGAGATTCGTGTCCTATAACAGGCCTCTAGCAGCAGTATATTATGGTGAGCAGTAGTGGGTTTGTTTGAATTTCAAAGAAGAAACAATTTAGAAGATTGAAATGAATGGGTGGATATGAGAAAGGGGGAAAAATATTTACAGAGAGAGAGAAAGAGAGCGAGAGATTAAGCGACAGAGAGAGAGAGAGAGAGATTAAGCGACAGAGAGAGAAAGAGAGAGAGAGACCTGTAGAGGGGGCAGTCACACGCACAGAGGGTGTGAGAGAGATCAGGAGAGAGAGAGAGAGAGAAAGAGAGAGAGAGAAAGACAGAGAGAGAGAGAGAGAGAGAGAGAAAGACAGAGAGAGAGAGAGAGAGAGAGAGAGATTCCGGAAGCTTTTATTTCCCTCACTTTTCCCCCCACGCATTCTGAATTGGGAATTTGATTGTGTTAGGAATAAAAACGAGACAGCTGTCAACACTTTTCATCTTTTTGTGAGTAGGTGTAGTTGCACGTGCTCGTGGGCGAACTAGGGCAGAGAGAGGGAGAGAGGAGAGGGTTGGAGGTAGGAAGAATAAGAGGGAAGGAGAGAGAAGAAACGGGGGTTGGGGACTAAAAAAAAAAAAAAAGAGGGAGAGGGAGGATGAGAATCAGAAAGAGAGAGAAAGATGGGGTGGGAATAGGAGTATGGATTAAAATCAAAGAAAGAGGAAGAGGGGCATCTGGAAGCAACAGCCTCTGAGAGGTCAACGAATCTAAATTCAATTTCATTTTAGCTGGAAATGGAGATGCTATGGCTACCCCTTCTCTTCCCCCCCCCCTCCCCCAAGGCCTGGAAAAAATCCGCAACCCCCTCTCCCCCCCCCCCTTTCACCCTTCTGGCTGTCATTTTGTCTACCAATGGCCAACCGGTTCAGTGATGATTACATTGCAATGGCAGAAGGACGAGGCAGCTTGCGTAGCCTATCGATCGTTGCACACAGCCCCTAGCAAGGAACTTGTCAAGCCGAGCTTCCCATTGACCCCATTAAAGATCCAAACAGGTCAGCACTGGCATAGGGCCATCGATCCCATTGAGAATCAAAATCATTCTTGTCCGCTATCAAACCGATTCTGTACCTCCAGTTTTCTTACTGCATTAGTCTAGTTAGACATGGGTAAACATTACTGTTGATGCTGGATATAATAATATTGTATTTAAAGCACACGTATCCGAAGTTCCTGCTGGTACACTTTGCATGCTTTGTGTTCAGGGCTCTCGTTGCCAGAGAGTATTGACACCATAGAAGTACAGGTTTGAAAAAGGCATCCTCATTCAAGTATATAGATAGATAGATAGATAGATAGATAGATAGATAGATAGATAGATAGATAGATAGATAGATAGATAGATAGATAGATAGATAGATAGATAGTACAAATAGAACGACAGATGGACAGACATGCAAGCAGGCAGACAGACATACAGACAGAAAGATAAACAGAAAGACTGACACGCAAGCAGGCAGGCAGGTAGACATACCGACTGACAATCACACTAACAAGCAGGTAAGCAGCCTGACGCAGAAAACAGACAGACAAACAGGTAGACAGACAGATAGACAGGCAGGCAGGCAGAGAAGTAGACAAACAGATAGACAGACCAACAGGCAGGCAAGTAGCAGACAGACAATCAGACAGGCCGGCAAGCAGACAGATAGATAGCTATAGCAGACAGGGCAATAGGCAGACAAAACGCAGACAGACAAATGCTTTGTAGGCAAAATTATATCACTTTGCCATGTTGCAGCCCGCAATCAAGTCTTGTCCTGGATGTAATAATTATATAGGTTTATGAATGAATGCAAGCACGATCCGGCATGCACAGCTAAAAACAGAAATTGATGTCGCAATACCACAGAGTTATTGACAGACTGGAACTCCGGGTAAATCTACATTACATAATACAACAACTATCAACGCTGTTCCCTTGGGGATATTTTATTGTGATTATTTCGTGTGTAGACAAACAAACAGACAGACCGACAGACAGGCAGGTAGCAGACAGTGTCAACTCGACACTGACATTCAAATCATTGGTAGTACATCCTTGCCTGTGAATGATGGATTTGTCTAGCTAATGAATGGGAGATCTCTATTAGAAAAAAAAAAGAGTGAAGAGAGGCAGAGAAAGTTGAGAAGAAGAGAGAGAGAGAGAGAAAGAAAGAGAGAGAGACGGACAGACAGACAGAGAGCGAGAAAGACAGATATAGAGACAGACAGACAGACGGGGTTTGGCGGGGGGGGGGGGGACTTAAAATATAACATAGTAAAGTATATAACATAGTAAAGTTAAATGAGGTGTGGAGATTCTAGTAGTAAAAGGCCACATATAGAAAAAGCATGGCTAAGTCTAGTAGGCTGCTAAAGCTCACTATAAAGGTAGCAAGGTTAACATCCTACTCGACCTAGCAACGCCCATTAATTGCAAAAAACCCAAACTATTCCGGGACAACGGCTTTGATCTGCCTCAGCTTAAACATGTTTTAGGGCTCTGATGTCCTCGGTCAACCTTTAAATTAATCTTGTCCGAACTTCTTTAAATTTCTTAAATACCCAAAGACCTAGGAAATTTGAGTTTGAGTTAGAATTGGATTAAAGGCACGTCGACGCGATCTCTCCCATTTTGCTCCTTTCCAGTTGTTGTTTTTTTTTAAAGGGAGGGGGGGGGGGTATCTTACTGTAGCTAGATTTTCAGAGCTTGATCAATTAAACTTTCATAAATAAAAATATTACTAGATCTAGAAAAGTTCCGTACAAGATTGTTTTGTCTATAAGGTTCTCAAATTTTTTGTTTTGTTCAATTGTAGTTCTAGAAAACAATTTTCTTTAGGGTCCTCGAACCCAAAGAGCAATCAGTGATGACATTTTGGACCCACGTTGGGGGAGTTCTTTCTTTCTTCAGTTCGCTCCAGGAGTTTACAGGTTTGAATGATTGGCTGGTCCGCCATATAATAAGAACAAGAATAATAGGTGCGATGACAATCAGAATCATTATCAGGATTCTGTTCTCTTGGTTTCTCAATAGTTGCTGACGTTTAGCGCTACTAAAAGGGAGCATTTCGTGTGGGAAATGTTGGGGTGTGAGTGGAGGGGGGGGGGGGGCATTGCTGTAAAGTATTTGTGTGATTGCATGGATGAAAAGCCGATAGGATTTTTAACCACATATTAAATAGAATGACACACAGGCCGAGACAGTTACACAGACAGACAGGCAGGCAGACAGACAGATGGATAGACAAGCAGACAGACAGAAGATATGTACTAGACAGACAGGCAGATGGACAGACAAACAGAAGATATGTACTAGACAGACAGGCAGATGGACAGACAAACGGGCAGAAATAAGATATGTACTAGACAGACAGGCAGATGGATAGACAAACAGACAGACAGAAGATATGTACTAGACAGACAGTCAGATGGACAGACAAACAGACAGACAGACAGAAGATATGTACTAGACAGACAGTCAGATGGACAGACAAACAGACAGACAGAAAGATATGTACTAGACAGACAGGCAAATGGACAGACAAATAGACAGACAGAAGATATGTACTAGACAGACAGGCAGATGGACAGACAAACAGATAGACAGAAGATATGTACTAGACAGACAGCCAGATGGACAGACAAACAGACCGACAAGATATTTACTAGACAGACAGTCAGATGGACAGACAAACAGACAGACAGAAGATATGTACTAGACAGACAGTCAGATGGACAGACAAACAGACAGACAGACAGAAGATATGTACTAGACAGACAGTCAGATGGACAGACAAACAGACAGACAGACAGAAGATATGTACCAGACAGACAGTCAGATGGACAGACAAGCAGACAGACAGAAGATATGTACTAGACAGACAGTCAGATGGACAGACAAACAGACAGACAGACAGAAGATATGTACTAGACAGACAGCCAGACTGACGTGGGACAGTACATTGTCATAAATGTCTCGATTACAGCAATAAATTATGAAGTTTGCTATACTTTCTTCGTTGTTGAGCAAATTAAGCTGTTGAGTGATATAAAAGTCATGCTTCTATTGAAACAGTCAAATAGTCCATAAGAAATACCTTTTAATGTCTTAGAACACGAAAGTCCTATCAGCGTTATTCACCATTCCCATGCCTGTACGCTCGTACCCAAGACACAGAATACCGAGACGGACCAATCCTTCTCCTGCTATGTCCAGAAATTGAGCGCGTTTTACAACGGTGAGTGCTGCTCATTTTCTTTCTGTTATGAAGGGGCGTAGTGCGAATTGTTGCGTTATTGACATCGATGATACGCGCGCAAGTCCACGGACGGAATATGGCGAATCGATTCGTCTCGGTATCATGTGTCTCGACTTGTACAGTAGGAGTTGAAGCCAGGGTACTATGAAAAGCGCTTACAGAGGAAAGTGGGGGGGGGGGGGGTGGGGTGGGAGGAGGGGGTGTCATAATTCAGCGTACGCACTTTATCCCTTTATTTACTGATGAGACTTAAAAGACCCTTCCGCATTTTCACCCTCCCAAATACTGAGAACTTTGCCAATCTACTTATCCATCATTTCACAAGCTTCAATAACTCCCGTTTACTTCCGTTTTACTCTTTCAGTGTGGTTGTTTTCACGCAGAGCGAAATTCTAGACCCCGAAAGTTCTGTTGTTTTGCCGAGAGCTTACAAGTGAGTATCCATATCCCAGATTATTCTTATTTATTCATACATGTATATTCCCACCCTCCGCGAAAACAAGAAAAAGGACTGAAAAAAACAAACAAACATGCTGAGATGCCCATTTCCAGTAATGATGGCATACTACATATACAAAATCGTCTAGCTAGCTATGAATTTGATGAAATAAAGCATATCTAGTAAATAAAGGGTTAAGAATGGCCCGAGGTGTAGGCCTATATTGCAGAACAAGGTTTAAAGATGCCAACTTTCTTCCAAAGCTTCTCAACAGAATTCCTCAACCTCGTAACCTCTTTGTCATAAATCTTGATGAAATTCTGAAATTACACGAAAGTTAAAGGCTGTCGCTGTCATGTACTTAACTTAAGACACGTCTTTTCGAAAAATTTTGAACTTATGCGGCTTTAACAGAAAAGTAACGATTATTAATTTTCATCTCTTTTATCAGTTGATTTCAGCAAACTGCCACGTTTTGAGAAAAGGTCCCGATTGCCAATGTAGGTGAAATTCACTTTTAAACATCATTTTATAGAATGAAATGTGTACAATCTTTCTATCGCGGTGTATTTTTCTGTACTGCATTTAGTTTTCTTTTGGTCTTTACAAAATGGAAATTGAACAAAATATAAAGTAGAGCGCAACCGTAACCTCCAAATATTTTTTCTTGTCCCCAGTAAAATTTCGTTTCTTGGTGTATCCCATCCCTTTTAAATAACATGGCAGTAAAAGGTTCAGTACGCCAAGAAAGTTGAGTCAGTGTAGATAACACATTCGTATACATATAGAATTTTTTTTTTACGACATTTGAATTTTTAAAAACAATATAATTCTTTGAATAAGCAGTTACTGCAGGCCCGACAAACATCTCCAATAGTTCTTCACTACACTGGGCAATATGTATATTTATTATCTGAACAGAGGAAGGTTACATCTGTGTTATGTCAGCGAAAATCATAGTGAAGAAGGTACGAACTTTCTTCTGGTCTTTTTGTCGAAGACAAGAGTGAGAGCGAGAATGGGGGAGAGAGTGAGAGTAGAAGTGGAGGAGGAGAAAAAGGGAGAGAGAGAGAGAGAGAGAGAGAGAGAGAGAGAGAGAGAGAGAGAGAGAGAGAGAGAGAGAGAGAGAGAGAGAGAATATGGGTGGAAGAGCAAGGAGGAAAGAAGGGGAGGGAAGACCAACTGAGAAGTTCAAGAGAGAAAGACAAAGAAAGAATGAAACGATGGAGAGGATAGAAAGAAAATACATGGACAAGGGCAGGGGAAAAATATGGTCTAAAGAAGATGAAAAGATTAACACACTAAAGCCGGGTGATGTCCTCTTTAATCTCTGCAGAAAACACACTTTCTGGAACCGTGCGGTAGGACTGATAGCTCAACTGAGAACCTCTGATAAACCTCGATTATAGTGGTTTACTGCATTTCGCAGAACTGCTACACCCTGGGATTTGCGGTCAATGTTTAAAAGACACTGTTGTGTAACATCGAGCTGTATTTGCCATATTTTGTGTGCGACTTTATGCAGATTTTGAAGTTTTGTTATGAAAGTGATTCACTCACTCCTAATTTCATTATGTATAAGTGTCATTCCAATCGATTAAAAACTATTCGAGACAATATGTGTTGTGATGTAATATTCAAGGCTTTTCAGCCCGTTTGCCCATCAAACTTCAGACTTCATTTTCTCAAAAAGGCAAAAATGCACGATACAGTAATATGGCGAATACCCGATGATACACAGTCAGTGGTTTTGTTCTTGGTTTGATAACTGAGTCATTTTGAAATGTCATTGAGTTCACCATGTTACAGCTGTAATTGGTCCGATTGTGGTTCGGAGCTCTATTTTACTTTATAGGTTCATTTTTTTACAATTTCTTTCCTTCAGATTTTGCTCTGAAATTTTTTCACATGTTATGCATGATCTGGTTGTCGATTTTCTCCCGCCATTAACTGCACTTTATACTACTCAAAATCAATAAACGAAAAAAACAACAACAAAACAAGACAGAAGCTGTGAGAGTCACGGCAAGGCTTGGCATTTGAAATTGACGCTGTTATCAATCATGTTTTTTTACTTTGTGTACATAATTTTTAAAAAAAAACAACAACAAAAAACCACTAATTATTGCTTCACTTCCGTCACCCAAAATTGTGAGCTTGAAGCTTCACGCAAGGCAATCCCCACCTTCCCCCGTGCACGGCTGCTCATCATGAGCATTTGTAAAGATTTGTCTTTTGACACAGTGGTTGAGCATGCAAAGATCAACTGTAGTCCAAAAAACAAAAAAAACTGAAACTTTTTGAAGAATGAAACATAACTATGGCCGTAGAACGTCCAAATAAAGAAGAAACAGAATAAACCTTTCGTAGGACTACAAGTTCTATGACGTCAAGTGGAACAAACCAATAGAAATAACCAGAGATTGGGTACAAAAACCCCTCTGAACCACAGACTAATAAAATCAACCAGACTGGAAACACAAGCTTCGGGCTGTGTCGTTTTTTACGGAAGTTAATGAGATGCGGCCGTATAACCAACGTGGCCGCCGCTCGGGAAATTCCTATTCTAGTTCTATCTGCAGTAGAAATTTCTTTTTATTTGTCAAGATTGGTTGTACATGTATTGATAATGCATTATCTTGCCTATCCTTTCATTTTATTGTCTACAGCTGCCTTTTTTTTTTTTATTGTTATAAATGATGACCGTCTGGACTTTTAACGACCGCTGCATTGTAGCTATGCTGAAGCGTCGGTCGCAACCGTAAACCTAATATGTGGCGGATGGTTCATGACCTTTCGCTGTTTTGTGACGTCACACAATGGGCTCATCCAGTCTGGGTATTTTATTAGTCTGTGCTCTGAACCTACAGATCCTCAAATTAAATGATGTTATTCCTGATTACTAAACATGGCACAATGACGGCATGAAAATTTCCATTCTTCCCATGTGACATTTATAAAACAACTACACATAATCTATGTGTATGAGCTTACTGGGCTTTACCCCCACCTGCTCATGAATCTAAAATAGTGACACGGCTAAAACGTAATTATTTATCGTAATTCATAAAAGGAAAATAAGGGGGGGGGGGGTTGTGTTCATATAATGGGAAAAAGGGGACCTCCACCCCCCCCCCTCCACCCATTCAAAGATAGAAGATCGTCAAGGGCAAGAATCCATTAATGAGCCAGATACGGTTAAACAAGATTAATGTTTTTTAACAGAGAAATGCTACAGTTATTAATTAGACAGATTAATTTGCCTGGCTCAAAACGTCAAACGTGTCGGGGTATTCTCGTGAACTTGCCAATGCACATGCGTAGGTGACACCTCGGTCACGAGTGTACTCGGAAAATTCATTGAACAATTAAAATCATATCCGATTACATCTATGGCAGTAGCTGCTCGATGTGAATGTAATAGATAATTAAATGTCGTTAAAAAACAACAACTTTTTAATCAATACATGTATGAAATGTTCAAAAAGCACCAATTCAGACCGGAAAGAGCTTACACACAAGGTTTGGTTAGTATAGGTGTCCAGGTGGTTACGAAGAATCGCTTAGAAAAATCGGTAACTTTCTTAAATCGTACATGTAAATTGGTTGTATCGCTCTTACAGATGATTCTCCTGTGGAGTCAGTGCTCTTCATTTAATGCGGCCTGCTTCATGCCAGATTGGGCTTTCCGAGATCTATGTAACACATCATTGTGTACTTTCACTGTTTCCAGCTCTACCTAAAAATTTGCCACGGAAACCTTTTTTTTTTTTTTATACACATATTTTATTTTCAGAACATGCTGAACGGAATGTGTCGACTGAAATAAAAATTTTCATTTTGCCAAATACACATTCTTGCACATCGGTATAAATCGGTATAGCAAAAAAAAAAAAAAAAGTCACAAGCCCGAGCTGATCTACCATGTGGAGCCTAAACGGTATAAGAAACAATTATTTCCTACTACATAGCCCGCATAAAGTAATTTATTTCTTAAGCGTTTTGGAATGGTTGGTTCTTTCCAGTGGGGTGGGTTTGGATGTAATAATGTAAGATTGAAATAAACCACGATGCCCCCCCCCTCCCCCACTTCCAGGGGGCAAGTATCGCGCAGGTCAGTAAGTTCGATTGATTAAAAAACACGTTTATCTACACCGTGGAGTCCTAAAGGGGAAGTAATATTCACAGACAGTGTGTTAGTAGAAGGAATGGTGCCGACAACAATGGTGTTAGGGACACGAAGTCTATTTCAGTAATGGCCTATAATGTCAAATACTACGCTTCCCTAACAACGACGGCTTAGGGAAACAGCTATGGCCTAAGATAAATATGAGCAAAGATTCTTTGATATGAGTCACTGGTGGTAATGTATCCTGTTCTAGACGCCCCTCACGGTGTCACCAGACTGGGTTAGAAACATAGTACGCAATAGCTTGTTGTCCTCTGGTCTGAGAACTCGGTGAGTCCCGTAACAGAATACTTCCTGGTCTCGCGAACTTAGAGAATCGTTCAGTGGACGCCAAATCTTGTGGTCCAGCTCATGGCTCGTTCATTACTGGAAAGGAAAGACTTGCTTACAGCAAACACATAAACAAACCAACGTACACAAATAAGAGTGGGGGGGGGGGGGGAGGGGAGAAAGAGAAAGAAAGAGAGAGTGTGAGAAAGAGGAGAGAGAGAGAGAGAAAAAGAGAAGGGGACAGAGGAAGAGAGAGGGAAGGAAAGAAACAGAAAGAGAGAGAGACAGGAGAGAGGGAGGGAAAGCAGGAGAAAGCGAGAGAGAAAGGGAGAGAAAGATAGAGAGGAGAGGGTAAGAGAGAGAGAGAGAGAGAGACTTTTTAAGGGGTCGTATGAAACACGCAGCTAGGACACCAGTGCCAAACAAAACCATGTTAAAGAATATATAGACATAGCTCATTATATATTGTATATTTCTGAGAGGATTTGCTTAGGCGGGTCAGGTGTTTGAGGTCCCAAGTATATCCTGGACCTATCTTATTCTGCACCGTCGATGTTCCCGAGTCAATATTATATCCATTGCCGAATATCCCGAGAGTAGTGTCAATGGCATGGTGACGTCATAACCAAATAAGATTGTGTCACTCTATGCTATTTAAGGTGGCAAGTTCTGTGTTTACATTTGGTTTGCATTCAGATGTCAGAAATGTAAACAGACCGACGATGAGGTAAGCTGTCCCATATAGATAGATAGATAGATAGATAGATAGATAGATAGATAGATAGATAGATAGATAGATAGTAAGATAGATAGACAGACAGACAGACAGACAGACAGACAGACAGACAGACAGACAGACAGACAGACAGACAGACAGATAGATAGATAGATAGATAGAGAGATAGATAGATAGATAGATAGATAGATAGATAGATAGATAGATAGATGAACTAAAATAATACGACTATAAATGCAGACATCCAACAACAGGTAGACAGAAAGAGAAAAAGAGAGAAATCTGATAGCAATAACGGGATATTGTGAAATAGGCGTGATTTGTCCCCCACAACAACGCGCGGCCCACTGGAAATCTGTAGCGATGACGAAACTCCACAAGCTTGTGAACTATTGATGAGCGCGGCCTAGATAAAGATCCACTTTCTCCGCCCCTCCCCCCCCCCCCCTTTCATCAGCGCTTCCACAACGGGCAATGGGGCTACTGTTATCTGATACCAAGACGCAAGTACAGGATTACAAACCCCTATTTGCACGTTGAACTAGCATTAAACCTCGCCTCAAGGCACGAGACGGGTTCGTGGGTCTATTTGTGATGGATGTTATTATTTTCTCTACCCTCTCTTCCACCTATTTTAGTACCAGCGGTCTACCGAAATACTCAAAGTGTTATTAGTTTGGGCACTATTTCGGTAGATTATTTCTTTTTTCCTCACTAGATGTTATCAATATGAGACAATAACGAAAATAGTTCAGGCTTACTTAGTTCTCCAGTATTTGCGCATGGCTTGGGGAAAAAGACACTGAATTGATCTGCAATTCTGTTTCAGGCCTTAGTTTCCATCACCTTTTCTGCCAGTCTGTACCACAAATTCATTCTGATTAGCGAAACGTCGTCATATCTTGAAAAAAAACAACAACATAAAAAGGAGATGTTCATTATTCCCTCTGAATGTCATCCAGTTTACCCATCCGTTTTTGGCACGGAAAGCCTGCAGAAGCAAAAGAAACGGAAATAAAAGTCAAGAATTGACACCCGCCAGACTGAAGTATTTATAGCAAAGGTGTCATTTATGCAATAGCCCCAAAGGCGTTGACTTTTCTTTATTTTGTGCTGAGTCTCTGGTTTTACGTACACGAACTTTAAGGTCTGGTAACAGAAATGTCTGATCTCAAAAGTACGTCAGGAAATTAGTGGGTTGGAAGGCGGCGTATAGTGGAAAAATAGACCGTATAGTATTTCAACATACCTTTGGTATGGGGGGGGGGGGCTTTTTTTTTTTTCTTGCCAAACGTGATTTCAAAACAGCAGCAGCAACAACAACAACAAAAGCAATAAAATGGTTATTGGCGGACGTGAGTAGAGATGAACCTTTACACAACACGATAGTCCATGTATAATGTGGCATTAGTAGCTACCCGACTGTCATATAAACACAACAGTCCTCAAAATAATCAACGGTTCTAAGAATGTACCACCACCAACACCATGTACGTACGTATACACAGAACAAAAGGACTAATGAATACAACATCCGCTGCAGCAACACCCGCAACAGCAACACCAGTACTCTCAGAGGTTGAGCGTTCCCAAAGTTCCCAATTTTCAAACCTGGAGAAATTTACAACATGCTAGTTACAAACATTCAAGATGTTACATCTGTCATAACACTGCAATGCCATCATTTGGGTCATGCCGCCCTAATCTGACTTCTCTACACCAAATCTCAGCTGAGGGCGAGTTGGTGACCAGATCTGGACATTCAGTTTCATAGATCTGTATCGTGCATACACACCATAGGAACTGTACAGTTCATCTCGCCTATTTAGCGTTGCTTTGGACTTGATAAAGAGTGGTGAGATTTGCAAGACCTGCACGTTAACCAGTCTTAACACGTTATCTCGAAATCAAGGAAATTGCGGAATGAATGTTTGTGAAATTCCCAATGGCAGCCAGTAAGTACCAATAATTCCCCTGAAGCATTGAGAGGTTTACAGTATCCCAATGAAGGATACACGAGCAAATACAGCATTCTTACATTATATATGGTGCCAGGCCTCACACTTTCACTCATACTAGTGACATGGGGTTCGGTGGTCTAGACGCAAGGTGCTCGCCTGTCATGCCGAAGGTACCGGGTTCGAATCCTGGTCGGTGCAGGTATGTTGGAATTTTGGGATTTTTCTCATATTTTCCTGTCCCTGATCCTGTGGTAGGTAGGATTGATCTCCTAGTCTTCTCGGATAAGGACGAAAAACTCGGAGGGCCCGTGTGCACGTTGCGCATATTACTTAAAGATACCTTAGCAGCTGGAAGTAGAGAAGAGCAGGCCGAACAGGCCACTGCCAGGGCAAAATTTTAAAATGTATCCCTACCACTCATCCCCCTCCCTCATTCCCCCTCCCAAACAACAACAACAACAACAACAATAACCGACCGGCGCTGCACTGTGGCGGCGACGTGTCTGCTCCAGTTGTAACTGGGCTGCAATGACACTAAGACAAATTTCCCAAATGGGATTATAGAAATATACAAAATTAAAAAATACAAAAAAACAACAGTAGTTGTGTTGCATTGAGCACCCATGTGCTTAAACATGTACCTGGATGAAAACAGCAACGAGGACAGTGTGGTGATTAGGAGTTCATTATGTACAAGCGGTTGTCAAATCTGAGGTCAGAGGGACACTTTAAAGCTTGTTGGAACATGACAGAATCCGGGGCACGTAGTGAACATGGGGTTTAAAATCGCTTCTCCTAAGCACTGATTTGTGAAGATAAAACTATAGTTTATCCTTGGTAAATTCTATGACACTTTAGCTGCAGGCAGTAACCATAAATCCTGATATGTAACAGTTACTACACTGTTGTCATCTGTCAAACAAGCAGAAATTATACTGTTCTTAAAAAAAAATAAATTGCTTGACCATCTGAAAGTCGACGTATCTCGATCTTAGTTCTTATTCGTTCTATCTCCATCTTCTCAAAAAAGGTGGAGCTCTTTTAATATGTAGAAGAGGTATAACAAATTTAATGCACACCTCCTCGCTATGTTTCAAATGCGTCGTGGCGTTTATCAAGCTGTTTCACTGATACGATTTTATTCAAACTCCGTATCACAATGCTAAAGCCGCAAACGAGTTTCTCAGTTGTGCAAAAAGTGAAAATGGGACTAAAATGAACTAAGGTGAGGATAGGCAACTGTCCACTGTGCCCCTGCCTTAAGACGGCTCTGCATGCAGACCAGTGATATGGTGGCGAGAATCTGTGATAAGTTAATTTTGCTTTGTTGCAAAAAAAAAAAAGATATGAGAACCCCCGAGCAAAGAGGTTTAAATACGTCGGCAATGTTTCTAAATACAAGAGTAATGTTGCAATAACCAAACAGACAAAATTGCTTGACACTTGGCACCGGTGACGCCAACAAATCAAACAGAAAATGGATGTCTGTAGGCTCTGCAAGGTGGTAATTATACACTCCTCTCCCTCCCTTCTCCCTCTACTTTTTGTCGTCGGCGAGATTAGCAGCAAATCGAACATGACAAGCTGGCAGAGAATGATGAGTAGATGCTAAAAATGGGCAAGTCTTAGGTTTTCTGGTGATTAAATTCTGCCGTAAAGGGCATGGGTGGGAAATGGCTAGGAGATTCTGCTCTCTTCAGCCAGTGCTCTAGACGAGAAAACTAACAAGGCGTTTCATCCTGTACCATGGGCCAGAATCCTCGCAAATGGCTAAAATAGGTAAAATCGAGGGGTAGATCCTTTTGCCATTTTGTTGTATGTGACATATTGCCGATTTTGAGGTTTGGTCAGGAGTGGTTCTCTCACCCTAATTTTATTAGGTATATGTATCATATGGGTGTATTTCTGGTGGGCATTTTTATGCCACGTTTCGATTTTGAAAGTATCGAACAAAACCCTGATTTTACACAACTCTTCAAACTTTCAATCCTCATTTTCTCCAAAAGGCAAAAAATGCACATACAAGTATATGGAAAATACCCGACGTAATACGAGGTACCAGTATCGAAATTCGATATGATTTTATTTCAGGATTCTTTTATCTGCAGTTTGAAAAGAAAAATACTATGAAAGAGTTAATAATAGTTATAACCATTTTTTTTCTCTGAACTTTTCTAATCTTGCGAGTTTGCGCTAAATCTGTGCACTTCGAGTTGGGCTTTTCTTAAATATAGCTGTCCGCTGAATGTTTTAATTAGAAGACGTCGCACAAACAAAAAAATCTTGTCTATCTGGCTCCTGTCCAGGGGAAATTTTCACCTATTTTTACTTGTAATACGTCAGAACTACATTCGTTTCATTCATAACATCCTGTCGTTTCTCACGCACTTTCCCCTTTTGGTCATCACCAATGTGGGGGGCGGTGAGATGCCCCGACAAACAACTCACACCTGTAGCAAGTGTATCCTCCAGGGCTGATTTTACCTGTGTTTAATGCTACATTGGTCAGAACTAAATTTGTCAAATTCATCATATGGCTCAAACATTTATTTCCTCGGTTGGTGTTTTAAACTGCTAAATATGTTGTGATACCATAATGTGTAGCACTGCTCTTCGTGTGATACCCTAAAGTGCAAACCCTAATATAAGATCCTAAAGTGTAGCTTCGTGTGATACCATAAAGTGTAGCTCTTCGCATAATACCATAGAGTGCAGCTCTTAGTTTGATACCCTAAAGCGTAACTCTTCGTACCAGATCCTAAAGTGCAGCTTTTAGTGTGATATCCTAAAGTGCAGCTCCTAGCGTGAGATCCTATAGCGTAGTTCTTCGTGTGATACCCTAGAGTGCAAATCCTAACTAGTATGAGATCAGAAAGTGTACCTCTTCATGCGGTACCTTAAAGTGAAAAAGAATGTCATCAACCACAATTCTGTTTTATGTATATTTCCATACTACTTTTAAATCAAATGACGACAATGCTGTTTTTGCATACATTTTCATTTCGAAAACAGTCCAGTTTCATTTTATCTTTAAATGTATGAACAAAATGTGGGATTGCTTTGCATTAATTTGTATGGCATCAACAAAACAGAGTTTTGTCTTATTTTTGGATGACATAAACATCTCCTGGCTTGAGCTGATGTTTACCTACAGAAACTGTGAAGTAGAAATGTTCACACTTTTCATTCAGACATCAACAAGGAACAAAAATAACGTACTCCCCTCCCCCCCTTCCACACACACACACACCTCCTCCGGACTCGTAGACCAGCTTGAGGTGACTGCCAGATGAATGACCAGCGACGTCATATTTAATTAGATATGACTGAAATGTCAGGGGGAATGTCAGCCATGCTCTCGCTACACAAGATTAGCCATTTGCTTTCAGAAAGGGAGAGAGTGAAAGAGCGAGAGAGACCGGAAGAAAGAGAGGGAGAAAGAGAGGGGGAGAGGGGAAAGAAAGGAAGGAGGGGGACAAAGAGGAGAGAGAGAGAGAGAGAGAGAGAGAAGGAGGGGGGGGGGAGAGAAAGAGACAGAGACAGCACACACAGACACCTAGGAAGACAGTGAGAGAAATAGAAAGACAGAACGACAACAGAAAGACGGGTAGGCCTGCCCAGAGAATGAGAGTGGAAGAGAGAGACAAAGAGAGAGGCGGACACACACAGATAGACAGTGGGAGGGAATGAGAGAGAAAGAAAGAGGAATATGTATGTGTGTGTGTGTGTGAGAGAGAGAGAGAGAGGGAGAGAGAGAGAGAGAGAGAGACAGAGAGGACGCACCACGACAGACACGTATGTCTCTCTCTCTCTATGTCTCTGTCTCTTTCTATCCATCTCTCTCACTCTCTCTCACACACACACAAATCAGTAACGTAATGTTTATAACCATCCCCACAGAGGATTTGTGAAACCATAAAGTATTTTGTCCCCCCGCCCCAACCCCCCCCCCCCCCAAACCCCTCCCAAAAAATACAGAATAATTCCAGTTACTAGGAACATTCACCAAGATATGAGTTCGTGGTTGATTCGGAAAAATCTGTCATTTGACTCGTCAAAAAAAAATGTATCAGGTTGACAACCGGTTACTATAAACGGCGAATGGGATTGGAGCATGATAGGGCTTTGGAAAGTTACAAAATCAGACTGGCTAAGTCTGTAATCTCGGAACTTGTGTGTGAGAGAGCAGCATTCTGACGTAAGTTAAAAGGCGCGTGTGGGATTTCAATGCGATCAATAAAGTTGGCCGTCATCTGGCATTTACAGCTTGAAACTGTGAGCATTTGGCCGAGCTGCTGGCGATCTTGTCTCTACGTCATAATGTCCGGGTATTTCTCTAGTTTCATCTGTCTGTCTTTATCTCTTTCACTCCCTCTCCCCTACCCCCTCTCTCTGTGTGTGTCTCTCTCCTTCTGTGTATGTGTGTGTATTTCTCCGTCTCTCTCTCTGTGTCTCTCTTCCCCCCCCCCCCCCCTATCTGTCTCTGTATCTTCTCTCTCTCTTTCCTTTCTCTCGGTGTCTCTCCCTCTCTCCCTCTCTCCCTCTCTGTCTCTCTCTCCCTGTCTCTCCTTCCCTCTTCCCTGTGTCTTTCTCTCTTAGTGTGTGTGTGACTGTGTGTGTGTGTGTGTGTGTGTGTGTGTGTTTCCTGGCGCTGTCCCACCTCTCCTCTCTCCGCGATCTCCCCCCCCCCCCCTCCCACCTATTTACTACAAAAATATTTTTGTTTAATTTTTCTCATCTTACTATAATTGAGCTAGAGGGTGAACTTGTAAGCAGCTAAAACTTCGCGACTACGCCATCAAAAATTATGAAACTTGATGTACTGCATCAATTTTTGGCGAAGAGTTACGTGGACACATTCATTTTGAAAAAAAATAAAAATCAGTCTCTACTATTATTTATATTAAAATCTTTTTAGCACCAAAAACTGAGGCGCACGTTTGGCGAGTTACGGTAGAATAGAAACGGGGAGGAGGACAGAGAGGAAGAAAGAGGGGGAAGAGAGGGAGAGAAAGGCTGGAGAGGGAGTGACAAGGGAGAGAGATCGAAAGCGAGAGAGAGTCAAAGAGAGAGAAAGAGAAAGGGAAGGAGAGACCATGTGTATGACTAAAGAAGTGTGAGTGTCTCTCTCTTTCTCACATACACACAGACAAAAACGCATATGAGCAAACAGTTACGTCACTTCTATATCCACACGCGTCCCACGTGTCTGCCTGCCAGTAAAGCCCAATTAATCTAGCCTTGCACCGGTCAGTGACACCCGCCTGGCACCGTCAAGTCGTGTCCACATACGAAACTTATAGTCTGAAGTGTGACAGTTTTCAGTGACCAGCAACTGTATCAAGGTAATCCGTACAGATTTGAGCTGCAGTAGGTATCAACAGTCAGTGACACTGTAACGTTATAAGTTTCACCTGCTGGCCTTTACAGCGTACTTGCAATTTCATGAGCATTGCACACATCCAGCACACTGTCAGGCCTTTCTTTTCTTGAGGTTAGAAATACTTATGTAAAACTTGCACATCAACAGTGGATGCTCTACGATAATGGCACAAATGTTAGACTTATGCCAAAACGCAACTGACGGTTCATTGCATTCCTGAGCATGGGGGCTATTGGATAATATTGCATAGAAAGAAGTGCGTCAGTAGGAAAATGTAATAATCCAAAAGAATTATAATGGCATAAGTCATCAAATGTCAGGGAAGAAACAGTTTTTCCTTAAAGTCTCAAAAGTATCAAAAACGACTTATGGCATTGGCGTAGAGCAAAGACGGAATGTACATTTATTTTGCTACGAATAAACTCGTGTTACTGGCTTGGTAGAAAAGAGCACATTTTACTAGTTTCTAACTGTATGAGTGGTACATTGTAGGTGGCGAAACTAAACGCTGAAATCATAGAAGATGTTTGAGTTCTGAAACCCAGTTACAATAGACTGGAAGTGCTCAAATAGCATACTCAGAGTTGCCCTTTCTGTATGTCCACTAACAATATAAAATAAACTGTATACCGTGATCTGGAAGGCCGAAAGGTATTCAGCGTCGCCTATCAGAATCATAGGTAAATAGGCTGATAATTGTCCTGTAGCCTTCATTACATCAGCCAGTGCGGGTGTACACTGTTAGTGTTGATTTGGCCGCTAAGAACACTACGGGTTCATTGCTCTATCGTTCACGTGTCCTTACTAAACGTTTGCTCACTTAATCAATCTTACGTCATAGTCGTAAGGTTAGGTCAGCCTGGACCGTGTCTACGCTCAAAACTGGTTGTGTTCTGTAGTCAATGACCCCTGGTCTGGTGGGCCAAAGGTAGGCTGCGGACGCTTGAACTCTCGGTCAGGATTAGGGGCCGATGAAGTGACTAGGAGTAGGGCCAGCGGAGGGGAGGGGAACACCGGCAGGGTGGTGGGAATAGCGCCAGCGAGAGCTGTGCACAATCTAGTGCAAAGTAGATTGTAGGCCGTGCAGTTATGGTGAACTCAATGTTTTGCCTACACTACATTACTTTTACACAGTGGCCACCGTGGAGTGAGGTCCGTGTCTTGGACGCCAAATGTGGGCCAAATATCTCTGTATTTTTAATCAGCCAAAATCTTAAAGAACGCAGTGTTTTCACGGGGCACCATTTTTTAACAATAATATTTGTCCTAGGTGTCATCAGCTTCAATTAGGCAATTGTTGTTATACTAAGGGTGCGTACACATGGGATCAGAAACGGCAACGTTTCACTGAAGTAGATTTAAAGTATATTATTGTTATTCTTCCATGGAAACGGTTGCATGGTTGCTTAGTAGCAGTGGATCTCTCCAAACCATAACACCATCTATAGCCGTGAGCCGTGATGAGGTTAATACAGAAGGAAAAAAAAACCAGTGAGCGAGTGATCAGTCGACAGAGAGAGAAAGAGAGAGAGAGAGAGAGAGAGAGAGAAAATAGTAAACTAACAGCTGATGCCGTAACACACCGCTTAAGTCTGCTGGGTACTGGGGGCAAAGGTCACCGACTGACCTGAAATCCTTGCTTTACTGATAACGAATGACTAGACATTCTCAAACAAAACAGTGGAACTGACGTTTTCTCGCGTGAAACAGTCGACATTGTTGCATGAACATTTTAACACAACCTAAGGTGACCAATATTCTTAGATGGTGTTTCACAAGAAACGAAAAAATGTTGTGTCCTGATTTAGGGGTTAAAATGAAATTGCGGTAGTTAGAATTAGAAGGTTTTAGGTGCCAATTGCTCTTAGACTCCTTCTAATTCTAAACCCCTCAATGTGATAGGGGGTTTAGATTTAGAGGGGAGCTAAGAACAATAATATTGGTGCTTAGACCCCTTTCTAATTCTAACCCCTTCAATTGTTCTGTATCGAAATGGAACAGAAGAGCTTGACTTTCTTTGACCACAGGTTTGAATATAATGCAGTTGTCTTATTTACGAGTGCATGACAACTTTCGCCTATATTCAGTGCTGGAGACGTGGCATGGAAATTTCCCAAGCGTGAATTTTTAAAGCAATTCTAATATTAAAGTTTCCATCCATACTGTCTACCCTGGAGTCTCTGTACAAATTGATTTATTATAAATGACCGGACGGATTTCATTTAACCACAGAGACGCTAGGCAACGCGTTGACAGCCATTACTTCACCCTGTGGAAAATGATTTGAAAACTAATTAATTGGTGACGCACGCCAGATTTACGTAGCCACCACTTAGACTGATTCATCATTGAATGGCGTAACCGCGCGTGGTGAGTGAGTGAAGCCGGGTAGTCGGGTCAGTACACTGGTAATGTTATACCCAGTTTTTGACGTAAGGTTATAAGGGGTGTTATCTGGTGCTCCAAAGTGGTTGAACCTGCAGCACGGCTGATCACTCGTCCACGCTAGAATGTCCCGCTGGAACTATTGCAGTCGAGAGTTGCCTCTCACGTTTAATTATGAAGTACAGACTTATAAGATAATTGATTTCTGAGGATTATTTTTTTTTGGTCTGGTGTATATTTAATTTTAGCCTGCAGCGATACGTCTGGAAAGTATGGTGATGCTGTTGGTGACGATTGTGGTGGTGATGGTGTTATGAGGACAAGCACATACTGGTGGTGGTAGTGGCTGTAGTGGTGGTGGTGAAAACTATCACGCAGAGAGCAGACATACCCATAGTTGTTGTGGTGTTGATGATGGTGATGATGAGGATGGTGATGATGAGAATGTTGGCCTTGAAGATAGACATACTGGTGATGGTAGTTGCAGTGGTAGGAGAGGTGATGGTGATTGTGGGGATGGTGGCGGAGAAGACAAATATATTGGTAATGGTTTCTATGGGCGTGTTTGGTAATGGTGATGGTGAAGGTTGCAGGTGAGGATGGAAGTGGCTGTGATTGTAGTGATTGTGGTAAGTGCCAAATGATGTTGATGAGAATAACGATGACGATATTATTAGAAGTGATAGAGCTACTGGTGGTAACAAAGACTATGGCTTTGGGTAAAAACTTGACAAATCTTGATGCAGTATAACTATTACGACATTCTCTAGTTTGACAGCTTCTCTCGATAACAGTGGGTATTGCCATAACAACAACAACAACAACAACAACAACAACAACAACAACAACAACAACAGCAGCAGCAGCAGCAAAAGCACTGGAAACAACACAACAAAAATCTTTAAAAAACCATTATGGAATTTGCCATGAGGAACGGGCCTGGTTAATATAAGAACCAAACAAAAACAAGAAGCAAGACAAAAAATCTGCACACAGAACAGATCTCAAAATGTTACTAATTTGGTGTTTGGTTCTACATCTCAACACGACGGTACCACCTGCAGACCAATGGAACAGCGGGAAAAACGGATCGCGAAGGTCGGTAATATATTTTTTTCGCTCTTTAACCTTTTTCCTGTCTTCAGTATTATGACTGGAAGCTTCAGATTACGTCTAATTTCTTTTTCCATACTGCTCTGAACAACATTTAAAACATGAAAACATGTAGATTTAACATTTAATTCCCTGAACAGCTGCCTCACCACTATGATTGCATAAGCAAAAATAATAATAATAATAATAATTCATTGAGAGTGGAATGAAATAATTATATGAGAAATGTGGCAAATAGATTATACGATAGGAATCGATACAACATTTAGTAATTAAGAACCAGGTGGTAAAAATCGATTCCAACCCATGAACACTGAAGTAAAGCCACAAAATAGGTCAGCTATCCAATGCAACGAAAATCATCGACATAACAAGCCTAAAGCCAGCCTGACTGCTGGACCTTGTACATTTGATCCTGGAAATGTAATGTTGAGTATTGGTGCCATAGAGAAGCATCAACAGACAAGCTTTACTTCAGTGTTCGTGACACTCGTTCTTATTGCAACCTGCGTTAAAGACATTCAGTATGAGTTACTTTGCGGGCCTTTTGCGGTAACAGAACATGTTCTACACTTAATCGTTTCCTGTCTGTCTGATACAGTGTCTGTTTGTCAATGTATCTGTCTGTCTGTCCGTTCGCCAATCCGTCCGTCCATCCTGTCTGTCTGTATCCATCCACCCATTTATCCATCCATCCATTAATCCATCCATCCATCAATCTATCCATCCACCCATCCATCCATCCATTCATTCATCCATCCATCCATCCATCCATCCACCCACCCATCCATCCATCCATCCATCCACAGATCCATCCATCCATCCATCCATCCATCCATTCATTCATCCATCCATCCACCCACCCATCCATCCATCCATCCACAGATCCATCCATCCATCCATCCACCCATCCATCCATCCACCCATCCATCCATCCATCCATGTATCCACCCGTCCTTATTTGTATGTCTAGCTATTTGCTGTAACTCCCAGTGGCATATCACAATGTCCACAACGCACCCCAGGCATTAACAAAATGGTAACGGGAACACTTTGGCAAATCTCCAAACTGTTGCTTTACCAATGTGCTTTACCTCTTCACAAGGTCATTGCAATTATTGCGTATCAAGATCTTTCGGGCTGGAGCGTCAGATGGTGGACATGGGTGGGCAATTATCGTCGTGTCAAGGAATTAAATATTGCGAGTCAAATAGAAGCAGAGAGAACAGACAGAACAACATTAAAATCTGCATTTGAATGGCAGAATTGGTTGCCTGCACAACACATCGGTGTTTGTCAAGTCTAATGTCAATTCTGCCGTGTTACTGAAAAAGACCGTAGATACCCCTACGTGTCTGGGACATGGTGTCTAGAGGCAAGGTTCTCGCCTTTCATGCCGAATGTACCGGGTTCGATTCCCGGTCGGTGCAGACAGGTTGGAATTTTCGGGTTTTCCTCATATTTTCCTGCCACCGATCCGAATCTTATCGGATAAGCACGAAAAAATTCGGAGGGCCTGTGTGCACATTGCGCAAGTTAAAGATATCTTGGCAGTTTGAAATCGACAAAAGCAAGCTGAACAGGCCAGTGCCGGGACAAAATTAAAAACCACTAATCCCTCCCCCCAAAAAACAACAACAACAACAACAACAACAACAACAACAACAACAACAACAACAACAACAACGCCAACCGGTGCTGCACTGTGGCGACGACATCTGCTTTAGTTGTAGTGGGTTGCATTGCCACTAAGGCAAATTTCCCAAAATGGGATTAAAGAAATCTACAGTCATCAGTAAGATCAAATTCACTTGTAAACACTGTGTTATAGAACGAAATCTGTTCTAGCTTTCTTGTATGGGTTATACGTTTGTACAATTAATAGTTTCTCTTGTCATCTCAAAATGGAGACTGAACTAAGAATAAAACTGCGTACAATGTCTAATGTTTTCTTGTGTCTCTTGTAAACTTTCATTTATAGCGGATACGGCCTTCTTCCAAAGAATTTCAGCATTTCTCTGGAATCAGGACACTTGGTGTAAAAGAGAAATAGTCACATCTTTAGGAGTATATCTCGCCAGGTTAAAATGATATGATAATAGGAAGACTGGATATCTTTCTTTATCTATGATCGACCGGGTTAAGTACTTTCTATATACAGTAATAGTATATCACTGTGTCAGCTGATCGACAATAAAGGCATAGAAAAGTAATTATGGTTCATGTAATAATATACTACACAAGCGAACCAGATCATGTCTAGTTTCTGAACCTACAGGATGGCGTGACCGTTTTTGTTGACAGTAACTCGACACAATTTCATTCTTTTTCTTACGAGCAGCTGGATAGAATGGCAACGTGTCAATGAATTTCGGAGTGACCACTTAAGTATTTGGGCCATGTGGTCAAATTCGATCTTTTTTTCGCACAGTGAATTGCGGAGAAAACGCTTCAGTCAGGATTATGGGATACGTTTGTCTTGGTCATAACTATTAATTCCTTCCTTTGTGAAAAGGCCATGGTAACTTTTTCTGACGTTGACCAGAGAATGATCTCCATCTGGCTCGCTCTCTCTCTCTCTCTTTTTCTCTGTCCCTCTCCCTCCCTCCCTTTCTCCATCCCACTGTCTCTCCCTCCCTCTTTCTTCCCCTCTCTCCTCCTCTCTCCCTCTCTCTCTCCCCCTCGATCTCTACATCTCCTCTCCCTCTCCATCTCTCCCCCTCTCTCTCCTTCTCTCTTTCTCTCATCTCTCCCTCACTATCTCGCTCTCTCTCTCCTTCTCTCCCCCTCTCTCTCCTTCTCTCTCTCTCTCATCTCTCCCTCACTATCTCCATCTCTCTCTCTCCCCCCTCTCCCCTTCTCTCTCTCTCTCATCTCTCCCTATCTCTCCTCTCCCTCTCCATCTCTCCCCCTCTCTCTCTCCTTCTCTCTCCTCTCTCCCTCACTACCTCTCTCTCTCTTTCTCCCTCCCTCGCCCTCTCTCTCTCACATACACACACACACACACACACACACACATACACACGTCTAGTATAACTATTTGGCTACATGTCCAAAAAGCCTTTACTAATAGATTTTGCGCTCTCTGGTAAGAATCTCTCATTCTCTGCAGTGTTGGTTAGCACTCATTGTCCCATTTCTGCCTGCCTCACCAGTTTGTGCTGATCGAGTTTCTCTCTCACCTATCACTTATTCAGATCACCTGATTGCCTTCTCTGCTCTGTTCTGTCCAGCCTAGCGGGATGTCGTTATTATTTCGTGTCATTCAGAGAGGTTCATTTATATGCCCGTACTACCCTTGATAGGGCTTTTGTTTGCTGCTGCATTGTTCCGCTCCTCTAGTCCCACAGGACTCTTCTAGCTTCTCTCGATCTATTCATCTATATATCCAGCCACTCGCCCATCCGTCTGTTCGTCGGTCTGTATGTCGGTCTACCCATCCATCCATCCATCCCCTTTCTCCTCTGCCCATAATCATGTTTCTCTTGGTCCATCAGCCTGGTTGCTTATTTATCTGATCGTCATACAGTCAGTCAACAAACGAACTGAAATTCAAAACAAAACAAAACACAAAAGCATGGAAAAGCTGTGGAAATCGCAGCAATGGGCATGCCGCCATCGGTCCATGACAGTCTCTTAATGTTGTAGGTATATCGGTTTGTCCCATCAGGATATTAACCATGGTTTTAATGTACAAACTGTGAGGCGATGGTCAAGCTATCGGCTTCCATTATAGACAAAATATTACAAATCACACACAGTGAAAATATGTGTGATGTCACAGCTGGACTTGGAGCAAAGTAAAGATACATACACAGAAAAGGTTATGTTTTACAAAGCCCCGCGAAAGTAACATTAAAGAAACGTTATAATGAATCAAAAGTGACAATGAATCGGAGAAACAACAATACAAGCGTTGGGTTTTGCAAAGGAAATTCGTCTGCCAAATAAACTAGTACAATTGAAGCAAAATTTTTGTAAAAACTCAAATAGAGCTTTTTTTGAAATCTTTCACAGTAAGTAATACGTACAATATGTTTATATACGTAAGTACTTTCATTTGCTTTGAGTATTGGATCCCCTTTTTAGTTGTTTTTCAAATTCTGTGTGGCATTCCAAAGAGTCGTATACTGCAAAACTCTAGGCAATGTACTGAATCCTGGGCACACCGCAGGCATGCATGAAAGTGTAAGTTACAGATGTTCAAAGCACCACTTTCTGCAGCGAGAGTTTTGTATCATGAAAGTTTCAGAATAATATCTGAATCTTCAACAAATTGAGGATACAGTTACGTACCGACAGAATATTCATAACAAAGCTTTATGCAGTGGAAATTCTCATGAACGTTTCAGAATCTCTGAATCTTAAAGAAATTGGGGGTACACAATAATGCCCCAGAATGTTCAAGGCAAGGCAACGCTTTCTGCAGTTGGAGTTTTGTATCATGAAAGTTTTAGAATCTCTGAAATTTGAACAAACTCAGAGCGTGCGTGCCACAGAAGGTTCAAGGCAACGCTTTCTGCAGTGGAAATTCTACATCATGAAAGTTTTGAAATCTGTAAATCTTGAACAAATTGAGGGCATAACGTGCTACAGAACTTTCAAGGCAATGCTTCCTCACAACCTCATGGTATTGAACTAAGCCACCCTTTAAAAAAGGAGTAACTCTTATTTATTCTGTGCATTTTTCACGGAGAACTGAACAATTACAGTGTTTTTCTTGACGTGATCGTCTCGTGAGATTTGCCCTCATGCGTGTCAAACAGGCTGGCGAAGGGAAGCATGAGCTCACTGAACAAGTGCTATATCTGTAACCACAGGCTCTAAGCCGCCGTTATCATGCCGACGTGCCATTAAATCCAAACTCAAACTTAGATATAGCTAGAACCACAAATACACAAGTTACCATAATATTCCTACCAATTTTCGCTGGTCAAGTTTCATGTAACATTCCTGTAACAGCCAGCTCGGGCATTAAAATTATTGACGTACTGGAGTGTTCATTTCGGGCCAGAAAAAGACCACATTGGGCAAACATAAATCTAATCGTGGTTATTAAATTATTCAAATAATGACGTTATTTTTGCTGCCATTAATTATGGCTTCAATTTATTCCCCTGCATTTAATTTATTACAGACACTTATTCAATTACTTAAACATTATTTGAAAACGACGCAAATCTCATTTAGAGGAAACTGATTAATTATGGCATGACAACCTGTCATTAATTTACTCTTTTCCTTTGTTTTGTTTCCCGTCCGTCAGCCTGAACGCATGTCTGATATTAATTGAATGAGTTTGAGCAACGGGTGAATTTCTTTCTTTCTCTTTCCATCTTTCTCTCTCGTTTTTGTTTCTGGTTGGAGACAGACAGGCGCCTGTACCACATCATTACTTGATATGAGTTATTCATGAGTTGCGCGTACAAAAGTGTCAGTCTACTTTGAGTCAATAAAATAAACATAATGGTAATCAGAATTCATGTAAGTACAGTTTATTCCAATGTCCCTGTAGTGACCAATTTTTGTTTGCAAGGTAATCAAAAGCACACACACACACACACACACACAGAGTTTATTCCAATGTCCCTGTAGTGAGCATTTTGCGTTTGCAAACTAAATTTTAAAAATCAAACACACACACACAGAGATACATGCAGAGAGAGAGAGAGAGAGAGAGAGAGAGAGAAACAAAGAGAGAGAGAGAGAGGGGACAGAGAGAGAGAGAGAGAGAGCGCGAGAGAGCAGAGCACAGCCGCCAGTATGGGCCCCTGGGCAAAGCAATAGGCTGCGGCAGCCCCCCCCCCCCCCTTACGCATTTACTCAGAAATTACTCAGAAACTGTGTAAAAAAACAAAAAACAAAAAAAACAAACAACTACGGAGCATTCCATGGTAACAAAAGTGAAAGCTGTCTCTGAGTATGTGTGGGAGCTTGCTTGTGGGGGGGGGGGGGGGGGGGTGGCCAAAACAAAAAACACAAAAGTGTTTCAGAAATCCGGGTCTTAACACAGTTATTTCAATGAGCTAAAACAAATTCTCGAGCCATCTGCAGGGAGCTCCCCCCATCGCCAGTTTGCAAGGTAATGAGATTTCCAGGCAAATAATGTGGAAAAAAAAATCCCGGTGGCTTCTCACACTGACAAGCATCTTGGTACATCTCACTAACCACGCCTATGTCATTATTATGTTGTCCAACGGCTAAGCGCCCCTTCCCACCCCCTAAACCTCGTCCGCCCCTACAGTTCCAGTATCTGATGCGATACATCCCACTTCTGTTCAGACGTACTCTGGGAAAATGAGGTAACCTGTAACAATATTATTACATATCGTCAGAAATGCGGTTAAAACCAGAGGCGGCTCCACCAGAATGGCTTTTGTACTTACGACAGGCCGTTCTCCTGAAGGCAGTGGACGCATTGTTTTGGCGGTCAAGCTGCGACACTGATAAATCCAATCATATCAGCTACGAAAAAGGTACGCACTGGTTAATGGCATAAAGCGAAGGCAGCAAGACCAGAAATGGAAGATTTCTTTCAATCAACCACACAACAAATCTAAATAGAAAGAAAATCCGTCGTCCTGTCCTCCAAAATACACCACACCCTACCTCGAGCTGCCACTGGATGTGCCATCAGAGAGTATAGATGTATAGAGAGATCTCACTTCCGCCAAATCGCGAAACTAGGTCGCTGCGGTAAACAAGAAATTGAAGAATTGAACGAGACCGCCTTCACCAAAGATAGAGTGCATATCTGTTTACTGTGGTTTGTTCATATTTTTGGGCTGATTGAAACTATTTAGAGCCGTTTGTAAGCTCTTAGGACCCTGGAAATGCACACACTGGTATTGTTTACCGCAGTGACCTACTTTCCGCTCCATGCTAACGGTGGTTTCTCGGAGTCTTCCTTGTCTCGCAGAGCAAATTGACCTATATGAAACCTCTCTATACAGCTATACTCTCTGGTACCATCGATTTGGGCAGTTTTTGACCTCCCTTCCCCCTATGTACGCTTTTCATATTATCCCCTTTTGAAGAAGCATTCAGCCATTAGAATGATAAATGTCGATGGTAAAGCTTTGGTGATGCAAAACTTTAAATTGCATTTTGAATGTACCACTCAATATTCACCTGTTTCATGGGAAAAATGACTTTTGTAATGAAATGCAAGAGCTAACTTTGCTCGACAAAGGCTCATAAAAGAAAAATTTGTAATTAATTTCCATAATTGAAAAACGCACTTTACGCTTCCCACATCCCTCTCCCGTGTATGCTTTTTATGTACTGGGGGCGACCCCCTCGCCCATAGAGAGTGCGTACTTTATGAAAGGTCTCTGGGACTGCGTCCTTTCCATTGGAACTAAAATGGAACGGCTACGAAGAACAATCGCCTCTACACGGCGCCGCCCCTGTCTGCGACACGCTAGCCATGAAGAGGACGTAACAGCAAATAGATCAGACTTCCAGGGCACTAGAAGGGAAGTCTCGTTAACGTATTACGGCATGTACCGGGGCAAAGTGAATCCGTTTACACTGGTAGATCTGCCGTGCAGTCTGTTACATCTGGCGTGGCAGTCCACTGGAAGTCTTGTCTCTTAGAGGTCTACAGGAAATGGTTTCTACATGAGATTTTATGTGTGAGATCTGTAGTGACAAACGCGAGACGGTGAGGATAGACGGAGCTATTGAAAGCACACCTGATATCTGATGTCTCAGCCTCACAATGATCAAATGCGACATCGGTGTTCGATTGGAAATTGTCTTCATTACGTCTATTACACTGTATTACATTTTCCGCAGCAACTAGGCCAAACAAGGAATCCAAAGCAGCAAAAACAATAACAACAGCGGCAGCTAATACGACGGCGACATCAACGTTTATAACAATAGGGGTATCGAAAGTTGGTGTATCAGCCACAAACCACGTCTACTAAGATTACAGCAACCAAACAACACCTCCTCCAATAACAGCAACCACAACCAGCAGCAAACAGCAACCACAACCAACAGCAAACAACGACCACAATCAACATCGAACAGCGACCACAACCAGCAGCAAACAACAACCACAACCAACAGCAAACAGCAACCACAACCAACAACAAACAGCAACCAGAACCAACAGCAAACAGCAACCACAACCAGCAGCAAACATCGACCACAACCAACATCGAACAGCGACCACAACCAGCAGCAAACAACAACCACAACCAACAGCAACCACAACCAAAAGCAAACATCGACCATAACCATCAGCAACCAGCAACCACAACCAACAACAAACAGCAACCACAACCAAAAGCAAACTTCGACCATAACCATCAGCAACCAGCAACCACAACCAACAGCAAACAGCAACCAAAAGCAAACATCGACCACAATCAACAGCAAACATCGACCATAACCATCAGCAACCAGCAACCACAACCAACAACAAACAGCAACCACAACCAACAGCAAACATCGACCATAACCATCAGCAACCAGCAACCACAATCAACAACAAACAGCAACCGCAACCAACAACAAACAGCATGCATGAACAATTAACCCATAAACCTATCGTTAGGGGACCATAGTATAATTACAAAACCGAATTTCTGTAGAGAATTACTGACTTATGTTCATTGTCCAACTGTAGCTTTCAGTGTCAAATTTTAATACTACCTCCCCTCACAATAGCCTTAACAAAAACGATCCTATTACAGCCACAGCAGCAGCAGCAGCGGCTATACTAACGACACCAAGACAAGGCAGGGGGAGGGGGGAGGAAGAGGAGGAAGAGGGAGGAAGGAGGGAGGTTAATCAGGTCACCTGAGACCAAGTCCTTGCCTGTGACAAGCCCTGTAACATCCTCCCGCGTCTCTAACCGGCCTCGCTTGTTGCGTGATTGACATTTTTCCTATCGACACGCAGCTCGAATGAGTAACTTGTCGAGGATTGGTTACAGGAGAAAGTAAAACTATTGGTCATTTCATCAAGTAGTTCTTGTATTTGCTGTTTGGTAACAGCATTCATGGACTCCATTCATTTTGACGAATGTTCCCTAGTGATTTTGCCTCAATTGATCATTTTGAATAATATTTTGTCGTAATTTTGCCATGAAGAATTATTTCCTCACAGTTCCCAAAGACTGCAGTGGTTTAAAAATTCGAAAAAAACACAAAAACCCAACAATCCAACAATTTTAATAAAAATCCAGCTCCATTCAAAGCAGCATCGAATGATATTGGTTACAGACTCCCAGCAAAAATTTTTTTAGAAAATCGAACAACAAACTTAAAAAAATTCTTCGTAACTTGAGTGGTTGAACTAGAATAAAACAGTTTTTTGCTTCTTCTGAAAAGTGGCCATAACAGATCACTGCAGTTTTAGCGAATTGTAACGATTTTGATTAGAGTATAATTTTATATAAATTTTCGTTCATAATTTTGCCTTCTTATTAATGTATATATTTCTCAAAGTTTTACACGGAAGAGTGACTTTGACAAATTTATATTTCTCTCATAATTTTACCCGAGACACAGTATACCGAGACGTTTCAATTCGCCAAATTCCATACGACGTCTTGCCTGTGTATCATCCATGTGAAGAGTACAACAATTCGCACCACAACCCTTTATGATTGAAAGAAAAAGAGCAGCGCTCTGTGAGTAGCACTCACCGTGTTTATACGCGCGCAAGTTGTGGACATAATGAATATAGTGAAAGAAGAGATTCCCCGTCTAGGTATTCTGTGTCTCGGATTTTACCCCGAGGAAGAATCGTTATTGATTCGGAATACGGGCCTGTTTTACAGTATCTGTTGTGTATTGATAGTGCCACTACATCTGTCAGGAAATTCAATTAATTTTAGTACCAGTAGACAGTTTTCATTTCTTGGGCGATAGATCATCATTGTGTTATTCTAATTACATGTATGTTTACACAGTTTCGTATCCGATTAGCGTATAGCTGCTGTCTGGGGCTAGGAACATTCAGTATTTTGCTATGTTTGAGACAGTCTCACTGAGATCTTTCCAAGAAGACACCGGCGAAGAAGATTAGCAAGGTGCTGACCCCTCTTCTCCACCCCTTCCCTACCCCCAAAGAAAAACAAACAAACAAACAAACAGATGGTCCTCTCGCTCTTCCCCTTTGTTCTGCCTGGCCCCAGAACTCACTAATGAATTAGGCCTAAACCTGTTGAAATCACCAGCCTCATAACGCCAGAGATTTCCCTTAAAATGAAAACACGAAATTCCATAAAAACTGAAAAAATTCTGGGCAAAAATCAGAAAAAAACTTCAGATTTTGTCCACAAATTGTGTGGAACAAACATTAACAGATATTAAATGACAATGCCCGCTAGCAATCCTACATCACTCTGACGTAGATTTCCGTGGATTGGTGGGATTACCAGAAGGGCAGTTTCCTTGTATCGAATCGACGTCCACACGATGTCGTAACCAGCGGATCTACGTGGGAACGACGTCGTTCCGATGAGCCAATCCGACGCGTCGAATTTCCTTGTTGCATGTTGGCTGGGCGACTGTCTGTATGGTATTTTTCCTAGCGTTGACTGAATTTAGTTTTGACTCATCTCCATTCCATTTCAGAAACATCACATCTCTAATTTTATTAACCTATGTATTCTGATAATCTGCGCCACGTGAAAAGTGATCTGATTGTTTTAATCAAATTCCTCTTCGAGCTAAAAGCTCTGGTCTCTGTTTACTTTGTGTCCTAGTAATTTGACTATCATTTCAGTAGCGTCATTGTATCAACAAACATGTGGCCCAACAAAATAGTGAGAATAACAAATGGCTGATGGAAAGGTTATACTGGACATATTGCATGATTCGTGCACTGCTAGACTGAAATAATTATTAGGATCTTCTCGGAATAATATTTCTTTAGAAACATGTTTCAGATTGGAAAGTGCTTCGGTAGACACAATGGCCCTTCGGGATTCCGATCAGCACTGTTGTCCCTATTGATTTTTTGGTGAGCATTATCATTTTTTTGGTTAGTGGTTAATATTAGGGTTAGGGTTAGGGTAGTGTTATCTACGTTGATGTCTGGAAAGGCCAAAATACGATGCATGTACCTCGGTCGGGAAGCACTTGTGAAAAGAAAACAAAAGAAAAAGATTCCATTTCCAGGCAACAATCTAGACAACAATACGTTAACCCTAACCCTAACCCACAGGGACAAGAAAGACGGAAGGAACGAACTGTTCCTACCGAAGTAATTGCCTTTAAATGCACAAGGTGCCTGTGGAAATCCAAGACAATTTAAGAATAATTATGCTTTGTATACTTGTACAGCATAAGTGTATTTGAATAAGGGAGAGAGCGAGAGAGAGAGAGAGAGAGAGAGAGAGAGAGAGAGAGAGAGAGAGAGAGAGAGAGAGAGAGAGAGAGAGAGAGAGAGAGAGCGAGCATATAGAAAGGAGGGAGAGAATAAGAGAGAGAAGGAGGAGAGAGAGGACGGAGGAGGAAGAGTGAGAGAGGGAGAGAACAACGCACACATACACACACAGGGAGAGAGAGAGAGAGAAAGAGAGACGGACAGAGAGGCGGAAGAAGAGAAGGCAGAGAGAGAACACACTGACAGAAAACAAGAGAGAGAGAGGGGAGAGGGAGAGAGTGAGCAAGAGAGTACAGAAAGGATGGAGGGAGGGACAGAAACAGGGATGTGAGGAAAGAGATCGCGTATAAAAAGGAGCAGAGAGAGAGAGAGAGAGGAAGGGACAGACACACCCACACACAGAGGGAAAGCGAGAGAGGGGAAGAGAGAAAGAGAGAGCGAGAGGCGGACAGAGAGATATACACACACAGACAGAGAAAATAGGGAGAGAGAGAGAGAGAGAGACAAACGGAAAGAGAGGGTGGCAGAGAGATTGAGAAAGAGACAGAGAGAGAAAGAGAGAGAGATGGACAGGAAGAAATGCTGTTCCTTTCCTTTTCGCAAACGTCTTCTTAAATTCGAAAGGAAACCCAGCTGACCGGTGACACCTTATGAAAGAAATTTTTGTTTATTGCCTAGATCTGAATCTGCTGTAATGAACACAAGCCAAATGCCAAACGCCGTCATTACATCATTAAATAAGTCTGACAGCACGATTTTCAAGATAAAATATAGGATACTCCACACCTCACACGGCCACTAACTTCCGCGTTGTCCGTGACAGCCTTGACACAGTTCATCACCCAGCAAGCCACCGGTCACATGATCGTTATCCCCAAGCCTCGATATCACATTAGGCTGTGATCCCATCTACATGCGCCCCGGCACGCACGATCAATGCCGGATACGTCAGTCATTTATTCCAGAAACACGAGCGTGGACGTGCGTATCAAATTAATTAAGAGCATCACGACTGTATGTGTGACATTTTCATCCTCAGCAACCCTTTTTTTCAAAACTCATTGATCGGACTCAAAAATAAAATTTAATTAGTGGTCTAGGACACTCTCCTTGTATCAACAGTTTTGCCACTTTTAAACACAAGTTAACGATATGAAGTCACGACTGGTGCAGTTACAAGACGGATGACGCACAAACTAAAAAATGTGAAAATGAAAATAATTATGGGAGAAAAGATGTCTGAGAGTGAAGCGAAAAATTGTAGATGTAAAGAAATGAAGGCAGGCTGGAGTTTGAATGCGAGTATGAAGAGAGCACGTCGACACGATGACGGTCACACTGTGTTAGGAAAGATCAAGACGATAGACAGAATATATAAGAACTAGCTGAGGTCCCCGGCCCTGCCCGGGATAAATCGGTTTGAATATTGGTTTCAGTTCTGGGTGGTTATTATGGACCTGCTTCATCTGGCCTGTTCCTATTTGTTTATTTTATTTTTGTTTGTTTGTTTTTAAAGTCTTACTGCTCTGCCTTTGTGAGTTGACACCCTGCGCATCCCGTACAACAGCATGATTTGCGCACGGGTTAGTGTGTTTGATAGTGAACACATCGCAGGAAGTGATAACGATACCTTAAAATGGCGAACCATGACTCGAAATAGATCTAAATGATGCCGAAACAATAAATTTCCAATAAAAAAAACTACACCGATTTGAGACTTCTATTAAAAACTGTGCACTCTTACATCCATTCTGATGCAGCATATAAAATTTGAAGTCTGAGTGTTGAGTGGTTCAGAAGCCTTTTGCAACGAAAAATCTCAAGTCCACAAAATAATATTATATAGTATAGATGATAGGACACGAAGGAGACCATACCAGAACCACCCACCAAATACCCCCGAAGGCGGAAGTTAAGATAGAAAAGGTAGGGAAAGGGGAGAAGGGGGATAGACGGGGGATAAGACAGTAGGAAAAAAAAGAAGAGAGAATGCTGAAATGAAGTAGAAGACATGTTTCAAGAGAATAAAAACAAAGTTTAAGGAACTCAAATAATCTTCTATTCACGACAGCGTTTATTTCGAATATGCATTACTTCAATATCTCTCTTTCTGTCGTTGTCTAATCCAATATCTGTAGTTTCACCATTCCTTATAAGGCCTCTCTATATGCGCCCCCCCCCCCTCTCGCCTACCCAAACTACATATAACAACCTGGGCCATGGAAAATATTTTAGAACAGAAACGAAAAACAAATCTATGGGGTGGCGGCAGGATTTGGAACAGAGTTAGATATAATATATTTATTATATAACTAGCTGAGGTTCCCGGCCCTGCCCGGGATAAATCGGTTTGAATATTGGTTTCAGTTCTGGGTGGTTATTATGGACCTGCTTTTTCTTGGCTGTTCTTATTTGTTATTTTATTTTTGTTTGTTTGTTTTTAAATAGATCTAAGTCTTACTGCTCTGCCTTTGTGAGTTGACACCCTGCGCATCCCGTACAACAGCATGATTTGCGCACGGGTTAGTGTGTTTGATAGTGAACACATCGCAGGAAGTGATAACGAAACCTTAAAATGGCGAACCATGACTCGAAATAGATCTAAATGATGGCGAAACAATAAATTTCCAATAGAAAAAAAACTACACCGATTTGAGACTTCTATTAAAAACTGTGCACCCTTACATCCATTCTGATGCAGCATATAAAATTTGAAGTCTGAGTGTTGAGTGGTTCAGAAGCCTTTTGCAACGAAAAATCTTAAGTCCACAAATATACATAGTATAGATAATTTTTTTTTGCCTGACGAAGTTTCTTGCCGACCGAAAGCTTGTATTGTTCTTCCTATAATTTTCATATTCATGGTAACCATTGTTTAGTGTTTCCTACAATGGCACCTGCAACATACATTTATTTTTTTTTTAAAGGGAAAAAAAAGGGGGGGGGGGGTGGGGGCATATGTTACCAATTTATTACCTGAACTATGTGTTTTTGAAGGCAGGAAATTGACTGATTTCCAGATGTTGTCTGAGACTGAGATTAAAGATCTTATCAAAAACTCACCATCCAAATCATGTGAATTAGACCCATTTCCGATGACATTTGTGAAATTATATCTTGATGAGTTATTGCCATCCATTACTCATGTAATCAATGTTTCTCTGAGAACTGGTGTTGTACCAGATTCTTTCAAACAGGCAATTGTAAAACCTTTGACCAAAAAAGCTGGGCTCGACGTAAACAATGTGAAAAATTATAGGCCTGTGTCAAACTTACCAATTGTGTCCAAGATCCTTGAAAAATCAGCGTTGAGGCAAATCATGGAGCACATTGAAATAAATAACTTGAATGAGATATTCCAGTCGGCATACAAAAAGGGCCACAGTACTGAGACTGCTATCCTCAGAGTAGTGAATGATATTCTTCTAGAGCTCGATAACAAAAGAGTATGTATTCTTGTACTTCTGGACTTGTCTGCTGCCTTTGATACTTTAGATCATAACATTCTATTACATCGTCTAGAAAAGACCTTTGGTATTGCAGGAAATGCACTGTCATGGTTTCAGTCCTATCTTTCAAATAGAAAACAATGTGTGAGAGTCAATGATAGTTGTTCTAATGTCCAAACACTCAATTTTGGGGTACCTCAAGGTTCTGTTTTGGGCCCAATTCTTTTCACATTATACACCCAACCTCTTGCTGATATTTTCAGAAAATATGATCTTCAATACCACCAATATGCTGATGATAGCCAAATATATAAAGCATGTGATCTTGAAAACCTAGATGATACGATAAAAACAATGGAGCATTGCATACAAGAAGTTAAGAAATGGATGGATGATAATAAGCTAAAACTAAATGATGAGAAAACAGAAGTTATGCTCATAACGAATCCAAAACAAAAAAATCAATCCACCAGATCTCAATGTAAATGGCCATCTTATTAAAATGACAAGTAAAGTAAAAGATCTGGGCACAATCTTAGATGCAGAGATGTCAATGTCACCATTTATTAGTCAGCTGTGTAAGAATCTTAATTTCCAGTTACGGAAAATCAGCAGTATACGGCACTGCCTAACTACTGAAGTAACAAAACAGCTTGTAACATCGCTGTTTCTCTCTAGGCTGGACTATTGTAACATACTGCTAAGTGGTCTTCCAAAAAGTAAAATCAATAAGCTTCAGTTAATCCAAAATAATGCTGCAAGACTAATAACAAGAAGAAAAAGGATAGATCACATAACACCAATATTTAAGGAGCTCCACTGGCTACCTATTGAGCAGCGAATAAAATATAAATTGGCTTTATTTTGTTATAAATGTGTCAACAACATGTCGCCAGAGTATATTTCAGAACTTATAGAACTGCATCGCCCTGCAAGAGCATTAAGATCATCTTCTGACAACCTTAGACTAAAAGTACCCGTAGTGAACCTAAAAAGTTTTGGTGAAAGGGCTTTCAGCCATGTTGGGCCCAGGGTGTGGAATGAGATTCCTTTAGATGTCCGCAGTTCGCAAGTATTTTCACAGTTTAAAAGGATGTTAAAATGTCATTTGTATGAGAGTTTCTAGTCTATGTAAAAGCTATCTATCATTATTATTATTATGTGTGTATCAATGTGGGTTGTGTGTGTGAGTTTACCCATGTATTTTTTGACATGTTTCTGTAAAGCGCATAGAGCATTTTTGTAATGGATATGCGCTATATAAATGCCATCCATTATTATTATTATTATTATATGTAACAGGGTGACAGATTGGCAAGGTATAAGTAGCGTGGGAAGATAGTTGACGGCGGGGAGACAGATTTATTGTAGGCCAGAGGGGGAAAGTACGGGATGCAACGGAAAGCGTTGACACCCGAAAAGGGTAGTGTTTACTTGACCGCCGTACTTGTCGATCAGATCACCTGGGAATTGCTTGGGGGGTAGAGATGCTTCAATAGTATTTGACGTGGAGTCGACGGGGGTGGCTATTAGGATAACTAATGTACACTCGGTGAGCGTCTTGGGACGCTACCCGACTGGGTATAAATCCCCGAACGCTCCTTCCAACTTCAGACCGCTGAGAGCACTCACCAGCTTCGTGCCGAAGAGGAGACCACCACTGCAACTGTAACTTCGTACTAGTCTTGTGAGTGGGGAGAGTCAGGGAACCCGCAAACATCCTTTGTCAGAGCGTGGTATCTTTGGTATCTAGTCGGCATTTGAGCTGTTGCTGAGTGGTAAGTTAATTGTGCGATGTATGTGTATTTTACTTAATGTTCATAATTGTAGAACCTAAATCTAGTGGGTTTACTTTGGTATAACTACTGCCTCTGAGAGAGTCACGGAAACGCCGTTACATATATGTTACGAAACCTTATAGGATGGGGTCTGTTAGAGAGAGCGTTATTCTTCGTGGGGAACGTGTGAATATCATTAAAACTGTATTGATCGTTTATTCTATTGCCTATATGGGAGCCTATGGAGTATGGGAGCTGCAGCCTGACTTATAACAGTGTCAGCGGTTAAAAGTATTGGTGATGAATATCCGTCATGGAGTAAGTATGGAAGTCATGCCTTCCAGCAGTAGATTAGGAAGTTGCGATTGTTTTTCTACAGAGGAGGAAGAACAACACCTTCTTGGCTTCTCAACTTCTTGTACTTTGATTAACGACATCGTGGCGTCTTGGCTTCCCGACCTATTGGTACCTGCCGATATCTGTTGATCTAACTGCGCAGTCAAGCCAGAGTAGAGAGGAAGAACCAGTGCCCAGATAGCGCCATACACCCCTAAAGGAGAGGTTTCCTTAAGCTGAATGTACCCGTGTGTTTTATAAAATGTGCTAGAAATTGAATATTACGGAGCCTTTTAGTTATCATGTCCTGATTTGCATCAACTTCATTCCATCGAAATTCACATGAAATTGTATGACCTATGTCCTATTATTATTGAATGAATTAATAATTATTGTATATATATAAGCAATACAGACATCGTTTGTTATAACTTATAGAAGAGAGATAGTCGATTATTTAGTGTGTTTGTGCCGTGCCCATCACGGCTGGTGTCAGAAGAAAGTTAGTGAGAGAAAGTGGAAACATCACAATGGTGTCAGAAGTGGGATCCTGCTAGTAAATAACATTTAATTTTGATCTTGGTTTGTGTCGAGAGGCTATTGTGTGATTGTGCGGACAGGTCATCTGCCCTGAGGCGAGTGAGAGAGATTGACATTTAATACCTGCGACATGCTCTGATTTTACCTGTGCATTGACTGTTCAATTTTATCTTTTGTCACAGAGAAAATTGTTGTTTGCTATTGCAGGAATATTGTTGTTAACTTCACAGTTACGATCCACGCTTTATTGTTAGCTTTGTTTACAGGTCAATTGCTGATGGACTATCTGGGCGAACTGAAGCTTGCCAGACAAGAAGGCATTAGTGATGAGGAATTCAAAATTAGGTGGGACGAAGAGAAAGCCCAAAGGGAGCGCGACCGAGAACAAAGGGTTATCGAACGAGAAGCAAAGGAGCGCGAACGAGAAGAAAAGGAGCGCGAACGAGAAGAAAAGGAGAAAGAAAGACAATTTGAAAGGGAGAGAATGGAATACGAACGGGAACTAGCCAAAACCGGGTGTCACAATGGTAAAGGGAATGGAAAATCTGCTGCCCCGAAGGTACCCAAAATTGCCATTTTTGATGACTTGCGCGAGGATCTCGACTCTTATTTGAAAAGATTTGAAAGACTCGCGCAGGCAAATGATTGGGAAGAAGACACCTGGGCAGACATGTTAGGGGCATTGTTAACTGGCAGGGCGTTAGATGTTTATTCCGGTCTCAGCGATGAAGACAGTAGGGATTACGAGAAGGTAAAGAAGGTGTTGTTCAAGAAGTATCATCTCACGGCAGAGGGTTATAGGCGTAAGTTTAGGGAGAGTCGTCTAGATAAGGACGAAACTTATACGCAGCTGTCCGTGAGATTGCAGAGATATTTTGAGAGGTGGGTAGACCTCTCAGAGGCAGAGAGGACTATGGAAGGGATTACGGATCTGTTAGTCAGGGAGCAGATGTTGAAGATTGTCGACTGTAATCTTTCCATATATTTGAAAGAGAGAGACCCTAAGTCCGTGCATGAGTTAGTTGAGATGGCGGACTTGTATAGTGAGGCTCATCAGTCGAAGCGAGGGCTGGAGCAACAGCAGAAGTCAGGTAAGAGGGTTGAGGAGAGCAGAAGTAAGGGTTTAGGAGTGAGTAAACCGGTATGCTTCAACTGTGGCTCTCCCAATCACCTGAGTAGGCAGTGTGACAAGGGCAGGACGGAGAAGGGTGCTGCTGCCACTGCCGAGGACAACCGAGGTAAGTCCCAGCGTGAGAGTGGGCGTGGTTGTTTTGTGTGTGGGTCACTTCTCCATATTGCGAGATTCTGTAGGAAGAGACAGAAAGAGACGACCGCAGTCGTACTAACCAGCGATGAGGAAGCCGATGACAGTCAGTGTGAGTCATCGGGCAGGGCAAATACTCAACCAGGGGCCGAGCAGAGTGTTGGGCCACAGACCTTCATTTCTTGGGAGACGGAAGGTAAGAGTATTGAGTTAGAAGGTTCGACAGAACATGAGCCCGGAGACGATGTTCCGGAGAATGATTTATCCGCTCCATTTTTGGAGAAGGGGAGGATAGGGGATAAAGAGATTACGATCCTTCGTGACACGGGATGCACGTGTGCGATTATAAAAAGGGACAAACTGCCTCATAACAGCTTAACTGGGAAGAACAGGAGTTATGTCCTGATGGACGGGACGAGAAGGTCTGCTCCTGTCGCGGAAATGTGGGTAGAAACCCCATTTTATACTGGGCTTCTCAAAGCGCTAGTAGTGGAAGACCCAGTGGCCGATTTGATTATAGGAAACATAAAGGGGGCGTCTCTTGAGAAGATAAGTGTGGTACTCACGCGATCTCGCAAGGTGGAGATTGACAAGGAAGAGCATGAGTGTGAGAATGCGAGTGCGAAAGTGAGTCAGACCACAGATAATGAGGAGGCCAAGGGCAACTCAACGGAGAAGGTAAGGGTAGGGGCCAAGATAGGGGAACTCACACCAGGTGAGATAGCCCGGGCCCAGAGAGAGGACGAAACTTTGAGAGTTTTAAGGGAGAGAGCCACGTTGGAGCAACCGGCTGAGGTAGGTACTCACATAAAGGAGAGTAAGGGAATTTACTATCGGGTAAAGAAGGCCGGGGCTGGACGTGTTGATATGGAGCAGTTGTTGGTACCTAAGCAGTACCGAAGTGAGCTGATGAAGATAGCTCACGAAGGAGTGTTCGGGGGACACTTAGGAATTTCGCGCACACAGGACAGAATAATGCAGTCGTTCTTTTGGCCAGGGATAGGTGCGGACGTAGGTCGTTTCTGTCGATCGTGTGACGCGTGTCAAAGGACATCCAATAAAGGTAGGGTGACAAAGGTACCCCTTGTGCCGACACCCCTGATCGACACGCCCTTTTCGCGCGTCGCCATAGATTTGGTTGGTCCACTTCCGCGTACGGAACATGGGAGATCGCGTTATATTTTGACGCTAGTAGATTATGCCACGCGTTTCCCGGATGCCGTAGCCTTAAGGGGGATATCAGCTGAGCAGGTCAGTGAAGCGTTAATGGAAATATTTTCTCGGTTAGGCATACCAAAGGAAATAGTTTCAGATAGGGGATCACAGTTTACCGGTGAGCTGATGAGAGAGGTCAGTGCACTTCTCAAGACCAAACAGATATTCTGCTCGCCCTACCACGCGATGGCCAATGGTCTGTGTGAAAGATTTAACGGAGTGCTGAAGAATATTCTTTGCCGAGTAGCTCATGACAGACCCAAGGACTGGGACAGAATGTTGTGTCCACTGCTGTTCGCGTATCGCGAGACCCCACAGGCCAGTACAGGTTTTTCGCCGTTTGAACCAGTGTTCGGTCACCCTGTGAGAGGACCACTTGCAATACTGAAGAATCTGTGGACTGGGGAAGCGGAGTCAGAAACGAGGTCATCGTACGAATACGTGGTAGATATGAGGGAACGATTGGAGGATGCCATGAAAGTCGTAGCCGAGAACAGCAGCGTCGAAAAGCACAGGCAGAAGAAATACTACGATAGGGGGCCAAACAGAGGAAATTCCAAGTGGGCGATTCCGTCCTCATACTTCTCCCAAGTGACGGATCGAAACTACAGATGACTTGGAAAGGGCCTTACAAAGTAGAAGAGCAGAGGGGGTCAGTGAACTACATGGTGAACGTCAAGGGGAAGAGACGATTGTATCACGCGAATATGCTGAAGAAGTATATTGAGAGGGAAGACGAACAGGAAAACACAGAGACAATAGCTGCAGCTATAATTGACGAGACCGATGAAGGAGAGGAAGCGACTTCGATGCCTCTGGAGGCAGTCATGCCTAGGCTAGAACAGACCGAAACCTACAGGGATGTATAGTTAGGGGACACGCTAGATCAGGACCAGAGAGAACAGATGCAAGAGCTCATGGAAGAATATAAAGATATATTTACGGATGTACCGGGGCTCACTAACCTGATCAAGCACAAAATCCCATTGCTAGATCAAAAACCTGTGAAGGTAAGACCCTACCAACTACCGTACTCAACTAGAGAAGCTGTCAGTGCTGAGGTAGGCAAGATGCTTGCGGCCAGAATCATCGAACCGTCCGAGTCCCCGTACAGTAGTCCAATTGTATTAGTTAAGAAGCCCGATGGTCAACATCGTTTCTGCAACGACTACAGGCGGCTAAATGTTGTGACTGCCGATGACGCCGAACCGATGCCTGGGGTAGAAGCCATTATTTCCAATCTAGCGGAGGCAAAATATTTCACCAAGCTGGACTTGACAAAGGGCTTTTATCAAGTTCCGATGGCCGAGGAAGATAAACACCTGACGGCGTTCGCCACACCGTTTGGGCTATACCAGTACAGGGTCATGCCGTTCGGGTTGAAGGGATCCCCCGCCACATTTAACAGGCTCATGAGGAAAGTATTAAAAGATGCTGGCGAAGGGGTAGATGCATTTGTAGACGACTGTCTTATACACAGTGCAAATTGGCCTGATCACTTGGAACGTTGTCGGAATGTTTTCGAGCGACTGAGGCGGGCAAATTTAAAAGCTAGACCTACCAAGACGCTAATAGGGATGACAGAAGTCGAGTACTTAGGCCATAAGCTGGGACAGGGGACTGTAGGACCGCAGGAGAGTAAGGTGCGAGCCATTGTCGACTGTGACCGACCGACGACCAAGACACAAGTGAGGAGTTTCCTGGGGCTAACGGGGTACTATCGGAAGTTTGTACCAAATTACAGTGCAATCTCGGCGCCGTTGTCAGACCTCACAAAGAAGTCCCAGGGCACAAAGTTCGCGTGGGGACACGCGCAGGAGAACGCGTTCAATGCCCTAAAAATGTGTTTGAGTTCCGAGCCGATACTACGGATGCCAGACTGGAACCAGGAACTGATTCTCCAGACAGACGCATCTAACCTTGGAGTGAGTGGCTGCCTACTCCAAGAAGACGAAGGTACGAAGTATCCAGTCGTATACGTGAGCAGGAAATTGAAACCTGCGGAGAAGAACTACTCAACAATTGAAAAGGAATGCCTGGCCATAGTCTTCACCGTTAGTAAGTTGCAGGCATATCTGTATGGGAGAAACTTCGTGTTAGAGACGGACCACCGACCTCTAACTTGGATGCGAACTAAAGACCAGAAGAACGCGAGGGTAACTAGATGGAACCTGGCGCTGCAACCATATAACTTTGGAGTCAGCAACATCAGGGGGCGAGACGCTCTATGGGCCGACACTTTATCTAGATTACCGGTAGATTAATAATTTTATTAGCCGATTTTGCCAGGGAAAATCGACTTAAGTGGGGGCGATTGTAACAGGGTCACAGATTGGCAAGGTATAAATAGCGTGGGAAGATAGTTGACGGCGGGGAGACAGAGTTATTGTAGGCCAGAGGGGGAAAGTACGGGATGCAACGGAAAGCGTTGACACCCGAAAAGGGTAGTGTTTACTTGACCGCCGTACTTGACGATCAGATCACCTGGGAATTGCTTGGGGGGTAGAGATGCTTCAATAGTATTTGACGTGGAGTCGACGGGGGTGGCTATTAGGATAACTAATGTACACTCGGTGAGCGTCTTGGGACGCTACCCGACTGGGTATAAATCCCCGAACGCTCCTTCCAACTTCAGACCGCTGAGAGCACTCACCAGCTTCGTGCCGAAGAGGAGACCACCACTGCAACTGTAACTTCGTACTAGTCTTGTGAGTGGGGAGAGTCAGGGAACCCGCAAACATCCTTTGTCAGAGCGTGGTATCTTTGGTATCTAGTCGGCATTTGAGCTGTTGCTGAGTGGTAAGTTAATTGTGCGATGTATGTGTATTTTACTTAATGTTCATAATTGTAGAACCTAAATCTAGTGGGTTTACTTTGGTATAACTACTGCCTCTGAGAGAGTCACGGAAACGCCGTTACATATATGTTACGAAACCTTATAGGATGGGGTCTGTTAGAGAGAGCGTTATTCTTCGTGGGGAACGTGTAAATATCATTAAAACTGTATTGATCGTTTATTCTATTGCCTATATGGGAGCCTATGGAGTATGGGAGCTTGCAGCCTGACTTATAACAGTGTTAGCGGTTAAAAGTATTGGTGATGAATATCCGTCATGGAGTAAGTATGGAAGTCATGCCTTCCAGCAGTAGATTAGGAAGTTGCGATTGTTTTTCTACAGAGGAGGAAGAACAACACCTTCTTGGCTTCTCAACTTCTTGTACTTTGATTAACGACATCGTGGCGTTTTGGCTTCCCGACCTATTGGTACCTGCCGATATCTGTTGATCTAACTGCGCAGTCAAGCCAGAGTAGAGAGGAAGAACCAGTGCCCAGATAGCGCCATACACCCCTAAAGGAGAGGTTTCCTTAAGCTGAATGTACCCGTGTGTTTTATAAAATGTGCTAGAAATTGAATATTACGGAGCCTTTTAGTTATCATGTCCTGATTTGCATCAACTTCATTCCATCGAAATTCACATGAAATTGTATGACCTATGTTCCTATTATTATTGAATGAATTAATAATTATTGTATATATATAAGCAATACAGACATCGTTTGTTATAACTTATAGAAGAGAGATAGTCGATTATTTAGTGTGTTTGTGCCGTGCCCATCACGGCTGGTGTCAGAAGAAAGTTAGTGGGAGAAAGTGGAAACATAACAGCATATTGCAACTCTGATCTATGCAAGGTTTTCTCGGATTGTCTGGCGTTAAATACAGCATACTTTCAAGCTTTGGAGCTATACACCAGCTGCACAAACAACTGGACTTCAAACGTTTGAAAATTAAGAAAACAAAATTAACACAAACTGACAGTAAATACACTAGGACTTAACTTTCTACAACTCGCAGTACCACATACGACGCTGTATTTCGACACAGGAATTTGGCAATTTAGAATTCAGAGCAAGTGACACCTCCTTGCAGGACCATACTTGTTAGTTTCCTAAAGCAAGTTGATTTTGTACTTGCAAAGAATAATATAAAGTAATTTGGTGGAACTGCGATGAAACTGTAATTCAAATATATTTCAAACATATTTCAAACTGTCTTTTCCTTTCTTGGGACGAAGAGGGATAAATTCCTGATTTTGTTGACCTCACTAACTGTGATGCCAAGTTATCTAGCAAATACCTTATACTGGTATCCATTTTATTTTTGTGACTCTGAGATCCGGGAATGAGCCATTATAACAACAATGCCTCAAAAACATGATCTTAAATTTGGAGGTAGGATGTTTGCACAACATGACACATCGAGGAAAAACCGCCAACGAATTTTATATATTTCTTGCCAAAAAGCTTTTTGACCAATCACAGAACGAGCTGTTCAGGGTGATGAAGTCCAGATGACGGCTTTCACGCAGGACAGTCACTGTTTTGAATCTGTTCATCATGAAATTGGAGAATTATTTAAATCTGTCTCTAAAATTGAATGTGTTTTGAAAAGTTGTTATTTATAGCAGTATGTGTTTATAAGGGAAAATCCTTCAAGACTGCCTACGATTGTATCAGTAGGCTCAGATATATCAATTAATGGCGGCCGTATTTCTTTCTTTATTCCTGTTGAGCCCAGATACAGAGTATTAATCAGACACTTTTGACACACGAAAAGAGATCTAACGAAAATACAAAGAATAAAAACGCTTCGTATTTATCTTCAATACGTATATTGTGTTGATAGGACAGAACTTATTATGAAAATAAGACATTAATGATAATAATGTTTTTGTTTGCAAATATGAAACACTGGGCACAAGGGAAGGTAACATCAAGATGACATAAATGTGTTCTGTTGCTCTGTTAATTACTTTGCGGGACAGCCGTCCATTCATTTTCTACAACAATCAGCCAAAGATCGTAATATTACACATTTTAGTTACTGTCCAGGCCTGACCATTGGCTTTGGCTTCCGTCAGCATTCAGCGCTCAGTAGCAAGAACTGAGAAAGGGACAGGCAATCTCGACGTTACCTCATGATTCCAGAGAACGCCAAGTGAGTAATTTGGGATCGAACTTCGTGAGAAGGAAATATGCTGTCACAAATCCCAGACTGGGAGATGTAATAAGTTATGACAGGACAACAATCACGAACGAACAAGTTTAACACTTAACAGAACAACCCATCAGACTCACACGTTTATTAAACATAATTATACAGACAATAGCGCAATTACATACATTATATTATTGAATTTAACTGCCGTACAACGGCCTTATTCCCACATGCACTCTTCCTCGGATCCACAACCCAGTAGTTACTTCCTAAAGACACTTCGGCCTCAGCCTCTCCCCTCAGGGTCTTAATAGCACATTAATAATTCACTGGCACCGCAGTCTCTCAATATCACCTTCCTATTGTCATACACCTTAGCATTCCACTAGCACCTCAGCAGGGCAATAGCACATTATCATTTCAATAGCCCATCAACATGGCAATAGTACATTATCATTTCAATAGCCCATCAACATGGCAATAGTACATTATCACATTCACGCTCATATCTACGTCCCTGTCCGTGGCCAGACTGCCACGACTTTATGTGCCTCTACTGTCCTGCACCGACAGCCTCACTCTTGGCCTATGTGTGGCCTCCGGCCCTATGCTGGCCTATCCCCTGTGCTCACCGAGGTGGCTCCTTGGCCCGTCCCCGACACCTACAAGAATAACATTACATTGGTATAATACCATACCACTTCTATTCACTCCACCTCTCCTTACAACCCATGAAGCGTACACACAATAGTTCACATTTCACTCACCAAACATCTTACGGTAACACACCTCCATCGTAGTACACAATACTCACTCGTGCTACAAATCCATGAACTCACTTTCATCTATCGCTCATGGCGCACATTGCTATATCCAATATCAAGGACTTCCACATTCCTCACATATACTTATTTACATCATGGTAATAGACGAATATAATACATCAATCATAATTATCAATCATCGTTTCACCTACCAGTCATCACTGGAAAAAACTCTCTCACTAGTCTTCCGACTGCTCCCCTTATGTTCGCCCGCTGGGCTTTCTCTTGCGTCCGTTCTCTAGGACCTTCTAACTTGCAGTGATAGTAATACAGCGCTTTCGCCTCATTCAGACCCCCCACAACTCACAACATGCACGCTTTAACTTACTTGTCTACGTGCGTTAATTTTACTCTCCTCCTTTCCCCCCGTAATTATTAACTATCGCTCACTCCACTCGTGACATCATCCCCCACCCCAAAAAAATTAATGCAATTAATTTCAAATCGCATCAAGATGACTGTCAATGAGTGATCGTGAGCAATACTTACATAAAAATGACCTACCAATGCCCTTAGCACATAAAATACCGGAATCAGGGAAAAATATGGGGATCAATATGCCCTGCACTATGCATATATGTATCACATCATCAATAGCTAACTAAACACAATACCTAATACAGAATCAAAAACCAATCAACCTATCAACCATTCTTCATATCATATTTATAATGTCAATATTTTAAAGTCGACGACTCATTCACACAGATCCTGTCAATGTTCCTGTCCTCCGATGTATAAGCTCCTGAACTCTTCCCTTAGGCTCGACTAAGGTAGTCGGCGATATGATTGCTGGTTCCTGGAATTGGTTGAATAACGAAGGTATACGGCTGCAAAGCCAATGCCCATCTAGACAAGCGTGGGCTGGACGAACGATTCTTCGACAAAAACGTTAGTGGCTTGTGGTCTGTCTGGATACAAAATTCTCGTCCCATGAGATAACGTCCTAATTTCTGGACGGACCACACAATGGCAAGACACTCACGCTCTATCACAGAATACTTTCTTTCTCTCTGCAATAACTTCCTACTGACATAACATACAGGATGGAAACATTCGTTCTTCTCCTGCAGAAGACAAGCGCCGACACCAGAGTCCGACGCATCCGTTCTGAGGATAAAATTAGATCGAAAATCGGGTAATATCAAAATGGGTGACGATGATAATGCTGTCACCAAATTATCAAATGCTGTCTGACATTCAGACGTCCACTGGACCTTATTGGGTTGTCCCTTCTTAGTAAGGTCAGTAAGAGACGATGACAAGGAGGAAAAATTTGGAATGAACTTTCTGTAATAATTTAAAATTCCCACTAAGCTTCTGACTTGTTTCTTTGTTTTAGGGATTTGCAACCCTACTAATTTGTCAATTTTTGTTACTTCAGGTCTCTGAACACCTCTACCCACAATATGTCCTAAGAATACTATCTCTGGACATGCCAAATCCATCTTTGCGGGTTTAGCAGTTAACCCAAAATGACGTAATCGTTGAAAAATTACTGTTAGTGTCTGAATATGATCAGACCATGTCGACGTATGACATGCTATATCGTCAAAGAATGACACGACATTAGGTATGTCCTTTAATACCAGTATGAGAATACAGATCCTCTGGTCTCTCACAAAATCTCTGTAGCATATTAACATGGAAAACCTTACTCGATCCATCAATGTGGATAGCGTAATCTACCTTTGAAACAACTCGCTCAATAACATAAGGACCTTTCCATGTCACCAATAACTTATTATGGTCCGTAGGTAATAACAATAGGACCTTGTCTCCTGGCTTAAAAATTCTCAGTTTGGATCCTCTATCTTTATAGGCTTTTGCTCTTTTTGAAGCGATACTAGAAGCTTCTTCTGCTATAGTGCGCTCTGAAGATAATCTTTCTCTTAAATCAACAAGGTCTATCGAAACCTTTTTAAACGGTTCCGAAACCGTGGGGATCTTTTGAAGAGGAGCCTGGGGTGTACGACCCTTATGCGTCGTCTTTTGGCACGCACTGCACGTCTTACAATATAACCGTACATCGCTGTATACTGACGGCCAATAAAAATCTTTCAGAACTCTCTGCTTGGTTCTAGCACTTCCCATATGATCCGCTAATGGAACATCATGGGCCAGACGCAATACTGTTGCGATCAGCAACGCTGGCACAACGACCTGCTTTAAAATGGATGCCCCCGTTACATACTTACCGAACAGAGTGCCCGCCTGAATAACAAAGGACGACGACCCGTTCCTATATTTCCTCGTTTTCTCCGTTCGCGCCTCCTCAAAACATGGACTCAATGATGGGTCCTCCTTTTGTAATGTCCCCAAGCGCCCTGGTGTGATATCCAGGTTGACCGCTGGCGTTGCCAAAGGTCTAATTTTACCCTTATCACCTACCTGTCGACGTGTCTCGACTGCGGCACAAAAGTCAATACCTTTTGATTGCGACCATGCCTGCACATTCTCCTCGGAAGGGGAACCTACCCGAGATACATTACCAATGATGAGCTGGGCGCCTGGAAAGCAACCAACGACTGCTTCGACTTCCCCGCTAAGGAAAGGCGTATCTATCACTATCTTTGCCATGGGTAATTTCTCTATGGCCCCTGAAAATTGGATGCACGGGACAGTCTCACCCGTAAGCTGCGAATCCCGAATGCAGTCCCTATGCACTCCCACAACGGTAGATCCTGTATCTCGTAAAACCGAGACCGGTTCGTCTCCAACAAACCCCGGATAAACCCTAAGACCACCTCCTGTATGACATGAATTTATAACGGGGATCTTTCTCCCACAAGGTAAAACACCGGAAGATAATAACTTCTCACAACTGGGACACTTAGAATACTGTCCGCCTCCGTTGTCCGATGTAACACACGCGGCTGCATGATGGAATTTATTAGGGGAACATGGAGTGGAGCTCCCGTAATTGCCATCCACGCTCGCCGCTATCCTACCTGCAGGGCAATTCACGCTGATGTGATCTGCTCTTCCGCAGTTCCAACACTTCGCGGCCCTACAATCGCGTGAAAAATGCCCCACGCGTCCGCAAGTCCAACATTCCGCTCTCTGTGCTCCGCTAGACCTGGGTCCCCGTGACCCATCGCGACCGGAACTAAAGTCCCTATGCCGTCGGTCATCGGCAAAGGTCACAAATCGCCCTCGGCCACTACCGCGACCTAGCCCTCCTGCTCGGTCAAACTTACCGGATCCATATGCAGGTGATTGGTGATACCCCCTACGTTGCCCCTGGGCTTGCCCGATATAGGCACCACGCTGACGCGACCTGTCTTTATGTCCTGTCGGCGACCCCTCAACCACGGCGACGTAACCAGCATCCTGTACGTACGCCCTCGCGACTGGTTTGGACGGATGTGCCGTACGGTATGCTTCCGCCAACTTAGACGCCTCCTGCACCGTCGCGGGTTCGTTTTCTTTCAGGAACGCCACCAGATCTTTATGGCACGACGCGTACAGCTGGTCACGGATCATTAGGTCTTTCAGTTTAGCAAAATCCGCGCCCACATGCGCCAAGTCTACCCAGTTCGCGAAATATTCCGTTAATCTCGCGACGAAGGCAGCAAAGTCCTCCCTGGTATCCGCACGTGCTCGCCTAAACTGCTCCCGGAAATATTCCTCGGTACGCGCAAATCGGCGAAGCAGCAAAGCCTTCAGCTTATCGTAATCTTGCACGTCTTCGCGCTGTAGCTCTTTAAAGTAGGTTAACGCTCGCCCCTGCAATAAGGACGCCAGGTACGTGGACCATAATTGTTTATTCTCCCCCCCATTGCAGTTGTGCGTTCAGTTCGAACCTGTAAAGGAAGGCGTCTATGTCGTCCTTCCGGTCGTCGAACGTAGGGAGCTTGATCCGAACACCACCTTTATTGTGTACCTGCCGCTCAACTGTTTCCGTTGGCGTATTCTTTTTGATTTCCAACTCCGCGATTCTTATTCGCGCATCTCTCTCCTGCTGCTTATCTTCTAACTCCTTTAACTTTAACTCTCTTTCCTGCTCCTTATCCTTAGCCTCTCTCTCCTGTTGCCGCTCTTGAGCCTCTTTTTCTCGCTCTCTATCTTTAGCACGCTCATCGCGCAACTCTGCCTGCTGCTCTTTAATCCAGCCGCGTAGCTCCTCTCCCTCCAGGCCAAGTTCCTTACCCAACTTCATTAGTTGTTGGAGTTCCGCCATTTCACAGATTTATGGTTACGGTATATACTATGAAAACGGCTAACCTGTCGGTATGATCACTAACGACACGACCAGAGACCTGAAATTATGTCACTACAATAACAACCGCTATTTTCAAATGCAATTCAGAAAATTACCTACAGAACATTTTATAACATACTATCTCTAACTAATTCTACGTTCATAAAATGTATTGCACTACTAAATAACAAAAAGAGAAAAGAAAAGACAAAAATGAAGAAATTCAGAAGAAGGACCACACGGACATCAAAGACAACGAACCAGACTAGGACAAAGCTTCCAGAAAAAAACTATAATGGAAAAAAATGCAACCTAACTCGCCGATTACACTACACGGTACGAACAAGAACAGAGTCTGAAAAAAAAGAACGTATCTACAGATAGGTAAGAGAGGGACAAGAGAAACGTCTTCCTAAAACAACAAGGAAGATGGAACGCCACAATCTAAACAAAAATACAGGTCCCTATAGAACTGTTCACTGTGATGAGCGTGGTTCCTAGATTAGCCCACCTCCCGAAGAGGACAAACCAAGTTCACCACAGCAAACCCGCGCCACCGCCCGTACAATCAATTACAACGAAAACAGCAAAAACAGAGAAAAAGACAGAAGAAAAGACAGCCCTCAATCCAGGGCACAAATTTTTCACTTAACTTTCACCCTTGATTTCAATTTCTCCCCTTTCTCGGAGCTCTGGCTGCTTGACCTCTACAGGCTGGCACACACACTCTGCAGAAATTTAAGTACACATTAATACATATTCATCAAAATACATGCATCAATACATATTCATAAATATACATAAATTATACCATCATGAAATTTCCATTCATCCCACGAACAAGGACAACAGCACGAATTACTACCACAAGATACGTATTACGTGGACAAAAACTAAAGTAACAAATGCCCACTGAAAAATACCTACTAACTAACTACAACTAAATATTACGAAAATGGACGAGTCACAACGGACGAGCCCCCAGTGTCACAAATCCCAGACTGGGAGATGTAATAAGTTATGACAGGACAACAATCACGAACGAACAAGTTTAACACTTAACAGAACAACCCATCAGACTCACACGTTTATTAAACATAATTATACAGACAATAGCGCAATTACATACATTATATTATTGAATTTAACTGCCGTACAACGGCCTTACTCCCACATGCACTCTTCCTCGGATCCACAACCCGGTAGTTACTTCCTAAAGACACTTCGCCCCCAGCCTCTCCCCTCAGGGTCTTAATAGCACATTAATAATTCACTGGCACCGCAGTCTCTCAATATCACCTTCCTATTGTCATACACCTTAGCATTCCACTAGCACCTCAGCAGGGCAATAGCACATTATCATTTCAATAGCCCATCAACATGGCAATAGTACATTATCATTTCAATAGCCCATCAACATGGCAATAGTACATTATCACATTCACGCTCATATCTACGTCCCTGTCCGTGGCCAGACTGCCACGACTTTATGTGCCTCTACTGTCCTGCACCGACAGCCTCACTCTTGGCCTATGTGTGGCCTCCGGCCCTATGCTGGCCTATCCCCTGTGCTCACCGAGGTGGCTCCTTGGCCCGTCCCCGACACCTACAAGAATAACATTACATTGGTATAATACCATACCACTTCTATTCACTCCACCTCTCCTTACAACCCATGAAGCGTACACACAATAGTTCACATTTCACTCACCAAACATCTTACGGTAACACACCTCCATCGTAGTACACAATACTCACTCGTGCTACAAATCCATGAACTCACTTTCATCTATCGCTCATGGCGCACATTGCTATATCCAATATCAAGGACTTCCACATTCCTCACATATACTTATTTACATCATGGTAATAGACGAATATAATACATCAATCATAATTATCAATCATCGTTTCACCTACCAGTCATCACTGGAAAAAACTCTCTCACTAGTCTTCCGACTGCTCCCCTTATGTTCGCCCGCTGGGCTTTCTCTTGCGTCCGTTCTCTAGGACCTTCTAACTTGCAGTGATAGTAATACAGCGCTTTCGCCTCATTCAGACCCCCCACAACTCACAACATGCACGCTTTAACTTACTTGTCTACGTGCGTTAATTTTACTCTCCTCCTTTCCCCCCGTAATTATTAACTATCGCTCACTCCACTCGTGACATATGCCATGACATCCGGATAAAGATGTCATTTCTCCCTCCGCCACTGCTGCAGACTCAACGATCCATCTCCCCACGTTCACCCCTATCCTTTACACAGTGGTGGATCTGCAGTTTTGGGACCCTGAAGGTTGAGCTCCTTGGCAACCAATAACATTAGGGCAACATTCAAAATTCGCCCATTACCAAAAAAAAAAAAGAAAGTTTCTTCACGGTTCCTAGGGGATTAAGGGCCTTGAAGCTTAAGTTTCATTAGTTTCATAATAAATTCACCACTGCCTTTACATTATTATTTTCTCATGTATGAATACTCGCTCTGTTTGGCAAAAATTCGAAGTGACTGCCCGCTTTTAAAAACCAAGTCTACAATAGCTCCACACCCCACATCCCACTCAGACTAGAGACAGAACAAAATGCTGATATTATAATGATATCTTGACTGTTTTTGCATCTGAGTGTCGTTGAAAGTCCTGCCTGCAATGTCCTTAACGACGGGATGATTAGAAGTCCCAAAGAGTGTCATTCAATGGGATTAAAGCTAAGCTATCTCATGCAGCATATATAACAAGCTCAGGTTTTCCCCGGCCCCATTTCCTGCACGTTCTGCACATTATCTGCTCAATCAGTTTCACGTCCAACGGGTTTAATGCTCACTCAATTACATTTCTCTGCGCAACATAATCTCCTGTCTCAGCATCTTCGTAAGTGGAGAAGAGATGACATAAGAGTTGTCCTTTAAAGATGACTTGAATGATTAGTTCAAACTGGATTTGTTTCACTGCATTTCATTAACTGGATAACGATTTTCTTTCAGGTGTACCCGTACTGCTTGCGAGTATTGGTCAAGATCTACTTCAGATCACAAAAATGCTTGTGGACCAGGCTTTATTGTGGTTTGTTTCGCTACTGTCATGTAAAACTGTGATGTTGACTACACGGCATCCACGCCCTCTCTTGCACGGCAGCGGATCATGCGCTCTTGCAAAGATCTTTCCTTCTGTGTTTACGCCACAGCTGAGTGCGGGCACTCGCAAATATTACTTGTAATCCAAAAAATAAAAACTGAAATTCTTGGGAGAATGAAACACGCCCCTGGAATTCCACCGAAAGACGAACTAAACTTAAAATAGTTCGTAGGAGCATGAGTTCTGCGACATGCAGTGAAACAAACCATCAAATGGTTGTGCTCTTCACAATTGTATAGCGCTTGTGGTTCGGGCTATTGAAATTGTAATTTATCTGTACCCAACAATGTTAGCATTTTACTTTTTTTTCCCCCACTAGATCTTTATTTAAATTTCACTTAGATATATCTAGTCCTCTTTAGATCTTAAAGAATAGAACATGAGGTAGATTAGTTTCACTGGTCCCTTGTGCATTGGTTGAGCAAGTTCTTACAATAGTGTCAGGGACGTGTTTTGTTCTAGATTTGGCGAGGTCGTTGACTGTCTGTGTCCACACTTTTTCATAATACTTTAACTTGAATGTTCTTGAACCACGGTCGTGTATAGGTCAAGTGTGTTATAGAGGTAGACAGGGAGAAGGTGGACAGCCACTGGGGAGAAAGAGAGAGAGAGAGAGAGGAGGGGAGAGATGCAGAGAGAGAGAGAGAGAGAGAGAGAGAGAGAGAGAGAGAGATACAGAGGAAAGAGAAAGAGAGAAAGAACTGATGTCATGTTTTCTAAAAGGAACAACATGGTTCTTAGGTAGTTCCACTGGTTATGACATCGCGCCGACGTCGTTTACAAATCTCTGTTGGACTGAGGTTGGGGTACTGGATTCTGAGAAGAGTCGATGAGATATATAATAATAATGATTTTAAATTTCTTATAGAACCTTGTCGTCCTCCTGAAATGCCCGCATCTACCACCCCGCTCCCTCCAACTCCCTTTAACTCTCCCCCCCCTCCAAAGTAAAAAAACAACAAAACCGCCCCACCCAGTTACACCACTGTTCTACCTGCCTGTTTCCCAGTTTCTCTCCCCCCCCCCCCCCACCCAACCAAAAAACAACGACAACAACATTAACTGTGAAATAAACTATTCAAACGACGACATTAAGTCAGTTCCATTCACAGAGATATTCTAACCATAAATAAATGACGGCTTCGCTGGAAGACAAAACCAGAGCGTGAAATGGATCGAAGAGGCCAGTGGTACACGAGCGTAGTTCATAAGTCACGGTCGTAACTCTGGTCAAATCTACAACAAAAGGACCCGCCTGAATGCGTGCAGGACGCTACTGGTGGCCAGCGGTTATGTAAAATATGCCGTAACGGCCATGTGGCAATTCGTCGCTTGACCGCTCTCGGGTTCAAGGTAGGTATAGTACATAACAACACTGCGCGAATCATAATTTGTAACCGATTCCCTTTCATTAGTCATACTGGCTCGCTTGAGTATAAGTTGGTCTCTTTTATAATAAGGCACCATCACATCACAGGTCTGTACTGTGGTATAGTTTGATGATATTCAATTCAAAAACGGTATAAAATCAGCACTTTATCTACAAAAAGAGAGCAATGGGTGGATTTCACAATATGCCTGTCCATGCATCCGGCTCAGACCAGATACAGAGTACAGTTTGGAGTACTCGAATATGATATCCCCAAGCCCTTGTGCGTGACGCGAAACCCAATTCTACTGATCAATGGGTGCAACCTCATCGTTCAGGATGGTAATTTGTATTGATCGCTATATTTAAATATTCGTATAAATAACTCGGGCTCAAAAATGGGATATCGATGTCAGGAACGCATATGGGCAACCATTTAACCATACATATAGGTATGAGAAGCGAAAAAAAAAAAAAAGACATTTTTGTTAAACTATGTCTTAATGACTCATTTCAAAAACATAATATCGTTCTTTATACCGTTTCAATTTATACACTTTACAAATTCGTGCGAGATGGGAAGGGAAATTGCTTTATCTTTCGTTCGTAGATATTTTATCGGTCTTTACATGGTTAACGTGACCTAATTTTGATAATTCTCTACATCTATTAACATAGGTCAAAGATACCTTGCCAATCTCCAAGTTGATAAACATGCTTCCAGCAAAATTCTGCTTTCCATTCGCTGTTTGAACCATTTCCGTTGGAAAATATTTTTTTTAAAAGGGCAGATATAAAGTGAAATATTGTCCACTCTTATTCAGAAAGTATTGTAGAATGGTTGACTCAGGTTGAGAGAGGCAGACCAGAGTACTGAATGCGGAATATGTGAAAAAACGTGTAAGAGTTTTTCTTTCTTTCCTTCCTTTTCCCTTGTTCTTTTAAATGTCCTCATCCCCCGATCTTTCTTTTGTTTTTTGTTCTTGTTGTTATTTTTCTTCACTAGCCTCGTCATTTTCTGACTTCAATAATCCCTTCATTCTCGGTAGCTCATCTATTGAAAAATTCTTCATTCCTGTTCCTTTCTATCCACCTTACAGACAACATGGGACATCGCTTAGAATTTTTCTGGCTGATGGCAAGACAAAATATAATAATTACGCCTTTCTGAAAATTTGTCACTAATGAAGAATGCCTGTGGTTTTATTATTTACTGAAATACAAGATACAACAAGAATATAACTGTTATAATAGTGTAACATCACAATACAGAACACCTTTATATACCTGCATGCGAGTAGTGGTTTCAGTGGGTTGAGACGAAGAAAAGGTGAACACCTTTGGCAGTAAACTGGTCCTGTCACAAAAAAAAATGCCCAAAAAGCGGCCTAGATTTGTGACAAGATGTTTGTACAGGAGTCAGGGGAGACCTTGAGTTTTCTTATACTCTACTGCACAGGCCTGGTCGGAGATGACCTACATAGAAAGTGACATAGAGCTGTGAATGTAACATAACAGCTAGCTGCACAGGGCCGTGTCAGATAGATCAACATCTCGGAGATTGCTCGATCAGATTGAAACTGAAAGTATATCGGTACAGAATATATGATTATTTTATGAACACGCGCTTTTCCCGTGCATTGTTCTATCCATGATTGGACGAGATGGATATCATTTGATGAGCTTGAACAGCTGAGGGCGGCGTGACATGGACCTACCCATAGAGTACGTTTTGGGGCATTTGGGGGATTTTTAATCATCCCCTATCCACCCCAACTGTAAGTGTTTCATACCCTTGGCTTCACCGTCCTCCATCCTCCTCCCCCGAGCGTATGTAAGTTACGAGCAATCCCCACACACATCTATTTTCACGGGTAGGGACAAGTGGAGGGCCCGGGTGATGTAGCATTTGGCTATGGTCCTCCAACCTGACAGCGCAATAAAACCGAAAAATCCCCACTGATTACATCACAGAGGAGTTAGCGCTTTGTTCACTTGTCAGGTCAAGGTCTTGTTTATTGCACTACATTTACCGGTACAAACAATAAAGAAAAATGCGGCAACAGGCTAACTCTAACAAAACTATTTCAGGTCACATTATTGTCATTATTATCGTTTTTGTTTTTACAGAAATAAGACTAATCCCAAACTGGTTAATATTCTGCCTTCAAAGACAGGCTTGAAAACAAAAATATGTTTGATTCTTGTACGTGGACTTGCCTTGTCTTTGGATGATGTCAGTTAATTGTAATAGTACTCCATGCTGGGAAACTTTGCCTTTGATCCGATGGTGAAAGGTAAAACTTGATGTAAAGATTATAGTATCATTGCCCAGTTGTTATGATTTGTAGTTGTGGTTCCATTGAAGTGTACCTCTGATATTAAAAGCCGTGTTTTCATGTGTACGGAAACGGCAAAAATCCATCAAGTAGTAAATAGAAGCTGTGTTTCCATGTGCACGGAAACGGCGTTTCAAACGCACAAATGAAACCCAACTTAAGGCCCGGCGCGCACTATCCCGTTTTGCCTGCATGGCGCGCAAACGCAGATCTTTGGTTGCTTGGCAAAGAGTTTTCAGTGCTGCACACCACGCGAAAGATTGCTTGCATTGAACGGGTGGTTAATTTTAAAATAGTGCACGCCGGGCCTTAGGTTTTCAACATAACCACGCAACAGCCAACAGCAAATTGCCATCACAAACTTCAGAGCAAGGTCCATGTAAACACATTTTTTTTTCTTGCATAAATTTGTCAAAGTTCAGAATGTCAAGGTTGTTGTCACCTGCCCAATACATTTTCCACAGTCAAACTGTGGTTAAAAAAAAAAAAAGTTGTATGCAGCAAAGCCTCTCGTAAGAAATAATTCAGAAACAATACAATAAAATGCAAAGGAAAAGGAAAGACAAATCAAGTTGTCGCTATATTAATTTCTTCAGGAAAATGTAACAGGATAAAAAATTAAACAAATAAAAAAAAATCAAACCGATAAAAAGAATCTAGAACGTTTAACAAATGTGGGCACTTGACATCTGTTAGTCCCAAACTTGGATTCTGTGTCACATTTTGACTTTGCTTCAAGCCAGCTGCGACCACACTATTTTTTTTTCCTACAATATTTTGACCACAGTTTCTCAGCACCACTAGAAACATATTGGCCAAAACCCACCGACCTGAATGTCAAACTTGATGGTGCTCTGCCAGAACTGCAGAAAACCATAGATTTTCTTAAAAGAACAAATCTGCAGATTTAGATTTGGTGACCGCAAGAAGAAGGAGAAGACCACAGTTTCCATGTCGAATAAACTGGTCCTCGAACATGGGAAGCCTCATAGTCCAGGGCATCCTTGCATGCACATGTCACATGACAGCCATGTGGCAGGGTCCCTGCTTTCTAGGCCAGGAAATATACCTGGTTATGTTTCCAAATGTCACGAACCGCCCTAGAAAATGCAGACCTGTCTAGAGCATGACTTGTGTAGGAGGAGGGAAAAATGAAGAACGAAAAAGGAATGTCAAATTGAAGAAAATTTATAAATTAACGATGTGGTACTTGGAACTATTTGTTTTGGAAGTTGCCACTGGCAATTTTTAATGTCTCCACTCCAGGCAAGAGAATTTTGCTCTTTCAACATGCCAGTAATTTACTTTAATTTCGTTTTTATTGTCTTGAACGTTTATCCTACATAACACAAAGACAGTACTCAACAGTACTCAATAGAAAAGGGGCGGATTTTACTTATTATTACAAATTCTCGATGAATCCGAGGACCACAAGCCATTTTCTCTGCGCCATTTCCTGTAAATAGTCCCTAATGGCTTATCTGACGGACAGGGAATAAGTAAGGCATTTGATTCATTGCCAAATACGTCTTCTGGAATCCACATTTCAATGGAGTTTGCTAATCAGGAACAGTTAAGCTGATTTCTAGGTATCGTTAAAGATGCTGTAACCTTTAAGATCAAGTGATTAAGTCCACACTTTTGTTGTTGTAGTTATGGCCTGTTATCAGTATACCATCCAGTTTTAAAAAGCTTCTTTTATAATGCATGTTTACGTACAATCAGTAGAAAAAGAAACAAGCCAAGAACTTGACAATGAGAGTGTGTTTTCTTTATACCTGTCATGTGTTAATTACTTCTCGTTTCTCTAAATTAAGGTCTAAGAGGATCGTAATATGGCATTGCATAGTACTACAATACTAGCTTGAAAACTGAAACCACGGGAGCTCATTGTTTGACACAAATCACAGTCTAAGTAGGTCTTCATCATCATCATCATTGCCTTTCTCACCAACAAACACTTTCCATCCCTCTCTATCATTGGCCAGCCTCTTTACATTATTCCAAGTCTTTCCGCTTCGTTGCACATCGGTCTTACCCTTGACATAAATACAAAGATCCTAAGGCGACTTACGGAAATTTTTCATTCTTAAGGCCGAAGTTCCACAAGTCTGTATGTAGTACTTAGACACTGGCGATACGTGTCTTGTACTTAAAAGTCATACCAGAGGCCTTAGGTGGGTTACTCTACTTGGGTTTCTGGCCATACTACAGCAGCTAATCGTCTTGGATTCTTCTGTGCAGGAAGGGGCAACGAGAAGATAACACAAAAGATTAGAAGCAGAATACTGTGTCTTAATAATAATAAAGCAATATAAATCATTCTTTTTAAAATGATCTTTATTTATGCGTTTGCAAAGTTCATAAAATTTGACTTCTCAAGTGTTAAAAATATGAGATACTGAAATTTCAAGTCGGACAAGAAGTCTACAGATATGATCAATTATTGGCTCACTGACATGTCCGCTGATGTATCTACCAGATTATGACTCCTTATGAAACTTGCAGGACCCGAAAAGTGATTATGGATTCAGCATATTTTCATTAGTGTCATAATAGTGGCTCGGTTTTGTGATAGAAGGATAGATAGATAGATAGATAGATAGATAGATAGATAGATAGATAGATAGATAGATAGATAGATAGATAGATAGATAGATAGATAGATAGACAGATAGATAGATAGACAGATAGATAGATAGATAGATATATAGTTAGATAGATAGATAGATAGATAGATAGATAGATAGATAGATAGATAGATAGATAGATAGATAGATAGATATAATTAGATAGATAGATAGATAGATAGATAGATAGATAGATAGATAGATAGATAGACAGATAGATAGATAGATAGATAGATAGATAGATAGATAGATAGATAGATAGATAGATAGATATAATTAGATAGATAGATAGATAGATAGATAGATAGATAGATAGATAGATAGATAGATAGACAGATAGATAGATAGACAGATAGATAGATAGATAGATAGATAGATAGATAGATAGATAGATAGACAGATAGATAGATAGATAGATAGATAGATAGATAGATAGATAGATAGATAGATATATAGATATATAGTTAGATAGATAGATAGATAGATAGATAGATAGATAGATAGATAGATAGATAGATAGATAGACAGATAGATAGATAGATAGACAGACAGATAGATAGATAGATAGATAGATAGATAGATAGATAGATAGATAGATAGATAGATAGATAGATAGATAGATAGATAGATAGGGATTTTTCCACAGTGGACAAACTTCCCAAGAAGGAAGAGGAAGTTTGATTAATATATCATTTCTTTACTGTTTCTTGCAATCAGACAAGTGATGGTGAGGGTCTAAGGGCCGACGTCAGTGATTGCAGGAAGAGATAAAATGTATTCTCTTGAACAGGCTGAAGCGTTGGCTTATGACAGAGTTGGTGTGCTTCATCACGGGACTAATTGAGTTACAGGCTACGAAGTCCTACAAAGGCGCCGCTTGCCTGTATGATCTATTAGCCACGTTCTTACACAGGGAACTTTGAGTCTATACTGCATCATCTTAAGCTTCTTCGGGGCGGAAAAAGAACATGGTTGCATAATCCCAATCAGGGCATCTATCTATCTATCTATCTATCTATCTATCTATCTATCTATCTATCTATCTATCTATCTATCTATCTATCTATCTGTCTGTCTGTCTGTCTGTCTGTCTGTCTATCTATCTATCTATCTGTCTGTCTGTCTGTCTGTCTGTCTATCTATCTGTCTGTCTGTCTGTCTGTCTGTCTATCTATCTATCTATCTATCTATCTATCTATCTATCTATCTATCTATCTATCTGTCTGTCTGTCTGTCTGTCTGTCTGTCTGTCTATCTATCTATCTATCTATCTATCTATATCTATCTATCTATCTATCTATCTATCTATCTATCTATCTATCTATCTATCTATCTATCTATCTGTCTATCTATCTATCTGCCTGGCTGTCTGTCTATCTGTCGTCTGTCTGTTTGTATGCCTGCCTGCTTGTCTATCTATTTATTTGTCTATCTGTCTGTCCTCTATGTATGTATGTATGTATGTATGTATGTATGTATGTATGTATGTATGTATGTATGTATGTATGTATGTATGTATGTATGTATGTATTCATTGCATGTAAAATCATATAGTCAATAAAGTTCTTGAAATATGTATGTATGTATGTATGTATGTATGTATGTATGTATGTATGTATGTATGTATGTATGTATCTATCTATCTATCTATCTATCTATCTGCCTGTCTGTCTGTCTGTTTGTCTCTCACTGGTTTACTCTCTGCACTTCCATCTGGAAATAAAAATGAGAAAATATCTGATCAATAAGGGAATCTGGAAGGATATTTAAAACGTGAAACTGCAATAAGAAACTAAAAAAAAAAAGAAAAAAGAATAGATCTTTGAAGTTTACGCAGATTTTACCATGTCATTATGTCAATTAAAAATGGAGGTGACACGTATCGAATTTCCGATGCAAAATTGCATAGTTCTTTTCTTCACTTGTGCATTTCCGAGAGTGTTAAATAAAAAAAAAAGTATAAAAATATAAAACTTGTGGCTATGTAGGTCAGATTGGGAAGCTGCTCAGAGCACACCACGGCTCTGGCAGATGTTGAAAAGGGAGGGGGGGGGGCAGAGAAACGACCTTCGCGATTACAGCTCGCCTTTGTGACCCAGAAAACGAGGGCTGGAGGGAAGAAATCGATCGTCAGAGAGAAAGAGAGATTGAGAGAAAGAGAGTGAGACACGAGTCCTGGCGAGTCGTCCTGGGCGGTATGCGCGGCGTCAAGTCGTGAGCACCAGTCGCGAGAGAAAAATAGTGGACATGAGAGGAAGGAAAAGGATATCCTCCAAAGTTGAGCCATGTGGAAGAGGAAAGGGGGAGGGGGCGAGCCTGAGGAAAAAGGGCGGGTTGAAACCAGACAATCTGATGTAAGATCCGTGACGAATCTATTTCACAGGAGGATGGAAACCATGGTAATGACCCTACCATCTTCCGCTACTCCTTCCCCCCTCCCGCCTCTTCCCTACATCCTGTGTTTCTTGTGTCACAAAGGCTGGGCTTTTAATATTATGTCTGATCTTTGCTACACGAACTAGGATATTGGCGAGCTCAAACGGAGACCAGACGTTTTAGGGGGTTGAATAACTGGAAGGGTCGTGGAGGACAGTGGCAGTGTGGTGCAAAATAGAGAGTGTGATATTATCAGAGCCGTCTTATTTAACGCATGTTCACACTGGGCAGCTGCCTAGGGGCCAAAAGATTTAGGGGGGGGGGGGGCGGGGGTTAGTGGGTGGGGGGGGCATGCAGGCAAATTTACATTGATTTTTGAAATACGGAAGAAGGGGGGAGATCGCAGCCTATTGCTCTGTCCAGAGGCTCACAATGATGTTAAGACGGCCCTAGATGTTAATATTGTCAGTCTTAATCAAAAGATACCGAGAAACGACTACTGCCTTCAGTGAGTTCTTTGCTTTCCTCTTTAACACACTGTCATAATTTATAGATATAGATATATAACCATTTCCACAGCTCCATGGGTATCTCCGTTCACTTACTCATTCATTTCCTGAATTATTCCCTCGTCCATCCTCTCATTCACTACACTCGACTACTTTACGAACTCACATGCTTCTTCAGACTCAGCCACCAAGTTACTCACTCAATCATTCCTCGGCTACTCATTCATGGACGTACTCACCAATACACTCTTTAACTCACTGACTCACCTGCTCACTGAATATTTTGTCTGGTATTTTCGATATTGTTGTTCATGTCCTTTTCCAGAAAACGAGGATCGAAACTTTGAAGGGCTGTGTTAAATCAAAGGACAACATTACGTCACAAACACATACCTCGAAAAGTTTTTAACCAATTGGAATGACACTTTTGCCATTTTTGACTGCGGAGACTGTGGCCAGGTGACATAATGGAATTAGGAGAGAGAGAACCATTTTCATGACAAAAAGTCAAAATCGGCCAAACCTGGCATACAACAATAATGGCAAACACCTCGCGATTTCATTGACTCACATAAAATATAACTTATTTTCATTTCTATTATAGAGGTAAATTTTGATAAAGAACACACCTTGCAGGTGGTACCTCGCATTTCTCCATCTGCAGTGATACACCAGTAATACCCTTGTTTGTGTTCTACTAGTTAGCCTCATAATAGCTTGCGACAAAATTCTTCAAATCCAAAGTAGCGATATAACGAGCAGTTCTTTGATCCTGAGTCATCTACTTTGGCTTACGTCCTGGTCCTTATCAGAAATCTTGATCCGTGCCAGTCTAGAGATCTCTGCCTTATTGTTTGTCTGTCTCTGAGTGTGTTTGTTGGTCTGTCCTGTCTCTCTTTCTCTTTGTCTATCCGCTTGGGCCGTCAGGTGTCGAGGGGAGATGCAGCTTTCGGACGTGGATCTGACATAGATTTACTACACTTAGTGTAGTAAATCTATGGAACCTGATGGGTAGCGTCTGCCATGATTATGTAGATTTTTTCACGTGTTTCTTTGACACCTTCTATCATTCTCTTTCTAGGACGCCCCTTTCCTCTGGAACCGTCCTTTTTCATGATATAAGCTCTGTTGGTCTCACCATCCGTGCATATTTTGCCTAAGACTATTTTTATTTCGATATTTATCTTTTGTTCGCGTCTCCACGTAATCTGTCATGATTCAGAAAAGTATAAGTTGACTTTGCATCGACAGCACTAAAATAATAAATATCAGTCTGCATAATATCAGTGTGTCTGTTTGTGTCATGACCATGCCCTTGTGACACACAGAGCATCTGTAGTTTGAATAACAAGACCCCGCGGTTTCCTGGAAGAGAGAGAGGGAGAAAGAAGAAAGAGAGAGACAGAAAGAGAGGGAGAAAGAGCAGAGAGAGAGAGAGAGGAAGAGAGAGATCGTTGGCATGGTAAAGCCAAAGCAACAGTCATATTACTAAGACGGTCATCAACTTTGAAAGCTTTGAGACCACACACCAGGTGGACAGATCTTTAGAGTGATCATAAACAGACCATTAAACAATCCCCCCCCCCCCCCCCCAGATATTTCTGAACTTCCTATAAGGTAAACTTGTACTGGAATACAGAAATTCCACGGGTTGCTAGAACAACCTTTTTGGCTGCAGGGTCAGCGTGACATCAAGACAAAGGTGCACATGCACAAGCAGGCTATTTTCAGATGGTTGGGATCTCTCCTGGGAATGGCTTAAGATTAGGTTTGAGGTTAGTGTTAGGGTAAGGTGAAGGTAAGGTTTGGTTTTAAGTACAGCTGTGAATCAGAGACGACATTGACAGAAGGCATTGTTATTTTAGTTTATCTTGTTTTTGCAAGGTAATAAAGGTTGGGGTTTGCGGGGAAGTGGAGAGACCCGTACATATTGTACATACTGTGCAGTCATCCTATGGGGAAATGAATTAAAAAACAAAAACTTCTCACACAATTAATATCCCCCCCCCCGCCACACACACACACAAACGCACACCCACACACCCACGCATAGTCATAAAGAAAAACTTGAAGAGAATTTAGAACTGCTCGTTTGGATTGGCAAAATCCCCAAAAGACCAAATTATCCGAGAAAATGATTGTATCAAAGCCCCTTTATCAGAAGTGCCGTTATATTCGATGAAATAAGAAACCAAACTGGATAAAAGTCAATGAAACTTTTCTGGATAAAATATTGGAATTCGACCATGCCAAATGATACAGAAATGTCTGGCGATATCTCATTTATTTTTTAGCCAAGTGATCATTAAAGACGGTCCGAGAAATTTTTTACGTTAGGTTTCCTGCATTTCGTATTATCCGTCATCATTTCTTAGCAATATGACACTGTCATACTGACACCGATATTGCTGTTTCCAAAATCAATGTTAATTTTTAGTGAGGTGTGGAAGTTGGGGTTTTGAATGGGGTGACATTTTTTTTACAACACAGCAACGGCAACTTCTACACTCAATGAATTCGATACAAAATGTGTTATTAGTCTCATTTTGTGTAACTGACCGGAACAATCTTTCGGGACTGCACCGGACGCTTGGCCAGAATAATCATTTTCTGTGTTTAATTATGTTGTAGCTGACGTTGACCCTATTATAGGCATTCAATTTGTGTACCTGGCCAGAATATTTTTTAGAGATCACACTGGACGCCCCATTTCCTGTGTTTAGTTATGTTACAGCTGAAGCTAACCCTGTTACTGACTTTAGATATCTATATAAAAAAACAGCAAGGAAAAAAAATTCACTACTGCGAGGAAGAAATGCCCAGACCTGAAAAAATTACATGTGAAAGATAGTTCTTTTTGCTACTATGTCTATTCCTTTGACATGAAAGCGAAGTATCGTAATTTTGTAATAAATGAAAATAGGCCTAAAAACATCGAATAATGCTTTCTCCTCAACAATGATGGCCTCCCTCCTGCCTTTGTTTTGTTTCAACTTTAAACTTCCGGTTGCGTTTCAAAGTTAGAAGGCATGAGTTTCTGTGCCGTCTGCCTTATGCACGGGCCATGCGGGTGTTACTGTGTCAGTTGTGAGTTGTTTTCTACCAAGATCTACATAATCTGTGTGCGGATTGTACGTGTTGTTTTCTAGATAAAGATATTTCTCCCGGGCAGGGCCGGGTAAGTCAGCTAGTATATTTTAAATATGCTAATTTTTTCAACACTCCTCCGCCAGAGCCAATGAAAACAGCTTTTCAGAAATGTATAGTTTGCCAGGGTTTTCAGGTCAATCCAAAGTCCAGGTACCAAATTGAAAAGATTGCCATTTGCTTCCAGAAAAAAAACAACTTGGCAAGACACAGTAATTCTCCACTGGCAGTAGCAGCGTTAAATATGGTTAGCGGAAGTTTGGAAAAATCTTGGTGGTTCCGTCTGGCCCAGAATTTCTAGCACATCTTAAAATTCGAGTTCGATAATGTCACGTTTTACAATGATGGAAATCCCGGTAATGCCCCCTAGAAGTGCAACTTGGACAGCGGAAGTTTTGCAGCGTGCATCAGCTGTTTCCGATATCGTGTCAAATGACATCCAGTCGTTGCTCCCTGGAGCTCACGCGAGGAGCAAATCGTACTATATTTAATGAACCTTACAGCCGCGAAGCCTGACATGAAAATCCAGGGAAAATACACCAGGATTCAGTTTTGTCAGGATAAAAATGTACTGGCGTCACAGACAACGTCATTGCTCTTATAATATGTGACATCCTAAAAACTGATGCTGCATACGTATGTGTCGTCTATTTCTGACGTGACCTGTCACCTGGTTATTCTAATCGGATCACTGGGATTTTCCAAGGATTATATCACATTAAGGCCAATAATTTCATAGTTACCTAAATTTACGGATAGCGTTATCGGTTAAGGTTATATTTATGCTATATCTCATTTTGTCATGTGCGATGTCACACTAGAAACGATTTGACCACATTTCTAGAGCTGAATGCGAGAAGTTGATTGTCAAAATTTCATTTTTTTGTGCCTTTTTTTTTTTTTGGTTGAGATATGGCCACTTGATTATATCATATTTTGTTTCATGTATTGTTTTGAAATCCACTTTTGAATGAACAGTATTAAATCTGAAAGTTAGGCCTTTCAGTAATGGGAACTGCTGAGAGAACATTTTTCCTGAACTATTGGCCCAGTGCGTCACGGCCAACCGCGACATACACAAATACATAATAATTAATATATAGGGCAACACACAAAACAATATTTACTAATAAAAGTAATACCCAAGACCCACTATACCAAGACGGTGCAATTGAAGCACTTCCGTCCGCTGGCCAGGAGTTTCTAAAAATAGTCCGGCGCGTACAATCGTAAACACAGGCATGCGGTTCGTCGTACCGGTATGTGTTAATCGAGGAGACCAGTGCTCCTGTGTGAAGAATCAAAATTAACACTTTGCAAGGCTGTTTGCCGACTTGAAGTTTATGTCTATTATAGTAAATTGGACTTCAGACATATACACCTTTGCACTCCTCATACAGTCCCAATATTTTTGTGTTTGGACTAGTGCATGTGTGCTATGGAGATCACCAGTTGTGTGTTTGTGTTTGTGAAGAGGGAGGGGCTTAAAAGTCTAATTGCTAATTCAACTTTCGGTATACATGTACTTTTGTTTGTTTGAGGAAGCCGTAAAACGTCATGGATCAAATACTGATAAACTTTCTCAAAGCTAAGGAATCCTATACGTACAATCAATAATTATGTGAATGAACTTTCCACTTGATCATCCCGAATTTCTTTTAAAAGAGGTGTTTTGTTGTTGTTGTTGTTTGTTTGTTTGTTTGTTTGTTTCTTTCCTTTTTCTTTATTAATCTTCAAGCAATAGAAATTCAATCAGAAATAGTGCCCAAAAACAGAAAATTTCAGGAAAGAAAGTTGGAAAACTGAAGAAGCTGCAACATGAGTAACACTTTTTCAACGTTTATTATCATCAGACTACTGCGGCTGGATTTTGTTGAGTTTTTGTTGATTTTTTTTTTAATCGCCAATCTGGTCACTTTTCCTACTTCATTACCTTTTTTCTGCTACCCTGGTTATCTCTACACTTTTTCATCAATTAGAAGACGTAAATTTCCTATCTGGTCTGATGTATGTGAGAACTTCATTCAAAGTTTGTGCTTCATACCCATTTATTTGCTTTAATCGTTTAAATAATGGCCCATCTGGTCTCTTTTCCTACTTCATTCCTCTTGTTCTGCTAGCCTGGTTATCCCTACACTTTTTCATAAGATTAGAAGATGTACCGGTACAGTTCCCCTTCGGTTTTATGTATGTAGGAACTCCATTAAAAATGTCCAGTTTATACACATTTATTTGCTTTAATCATTAAATTAATTCTTTGAATAGATGATCTATTGTACAGTTCTTGGTAGTCTATTAACCTCATCTCATCCAATGGGACATAAAGAAAATATCACTGTTTACTTCATGCCACCATTAAATCTTTGCTAACCGAGCCACGACTGGGCTCACCATACGCGCTGGGTCAGTCTAGCAGACAACGCACGCGGCGGAACTCTTCACCTTTGTATTTAACGATCGATTGCACCGTCTTGGTATAGTGGGGTCTTGGCTAATACTATCCCTTTTAAAAAAAAAAAAAGATTAAAAATTCGGAGACCAGGAAATTTTCGTGGGATTCCCCATCCCTCGGTTCTGGAGAGACTTGCAAAGAAAGTAATTAATTTATGTATTTCTTTTGTTCGTTTCTATCTTATTGAATTCATCTTATTAAATTATGTACAACAATGGAAATAATCATTTCTTGCACTCGAGCTTCGCCTACAGGAGAGATGGAGATAATAAAACTGTCGACATAATATGTGAAAAGATGATGAAGATATTAGACCTCATGAATATTATTGCCTAACATTTGGCAAGATACAGAGAATAGATCTGTGAATCTTTTTATTGGCAAGCCTGCTGCAGTGATGCAGGTAGCATTACTCAGAACAATAGTATGTTTTCTCTGCTCTTTCCCAAAAAGTAACATCATGCTATGTGTCACCGGCCCCCCGGAGCTCGTCTTGAAAATACAGGCAGAAAATGTTACACATGACGTTAGTTCTAATGTCACTGCAAGTAAGACCCAGGATATACGTGACGTAATTTCTGATGTCTCTGCACAGCATTTGTTTCACGATAACTTGGTATTCAATCATAGGTTTGAGAGTCTGGTTTGAATGACAATCACTTCAAGCGTTATCTCAGACGAACAGAGTCTGTAGGACGGGGGTTCTCAGCCTGGGGCCATCCTATCCCTTGGGGCAAATTTTGCTTTCCCAGGAGGTAAACTGTTGCTTCTGGATTCGTACATATTTTTAATACTGTTCTATGCTCATCATTAGTTGTTCATAAATATATGAAAAAACCTTGTTATGTGCTATTATCATTGCTATTGTCATTTGAACTTAAAATAATAATGTTTAAAACAGTATTTCAAAATTTCCCTTTTTGTCGATTCTTTTATTATGGTAGGAGCATAAAGTCCAATCATTGAAAAAAACAGGCTAGGGGTAAATTTACTTTCGAAATGTAGCCAGATGTAAACAGGACAAAAAATGTGGGAACCCCTGTTTAGACGGCAGAAAAGGAGAACAGATTCTGTAGGCAAACCAGTGGCACTGGCAAACAATGTGGCACCTCCAGAGAAGGAAAATAATGAAGAAACATGTTTTATTGCATTAAATTTTTACAAGGACCACAAGACACGATTTACTCATAATTTTCACGTTCTCGAATTTTCCACAGTATTTCTTCAAGCGAATCAGTACATACGTAATCTCCATCCAAAATTGGGACATACCTAACATATATTTATGTACATCAGAGTCGTAGTATGACATGGTTTGGAGAGGCTCACATATATAAAGATGTATAAAGTTAATAAGATATACAGTTTACAAACTATATATATTTTTTTTAAGGTAGGTAAAGAAATATTTACGTGCTGACATTAGATCATGTCCTATATATTCAACGTGACATATTATTGTGGGAAACATTAACTAAAACAAAATTGTTCTGGTAGTCAAACCGCCAGGAGCCGCTTTAGCTAGACTGGATAATAGATTGTACACTTGTGTGCTTTCAAATAATAACAAGGGCATGTTTATCATAGATTTTATTGTCGACATGTAACATTCGATTACAGAAATTAGGACCTCGCCAAATTTTATACTTATTACCCTGCCATCGACACTATCGTTCACAGTCCGCTTTCGTAACAGCTCTAAAGGGTGTGTCAGCGGTAAAGATCAAAGTCCAAGTTTTTCATAGTTAAAAATAGTTCTGTACCTCCTATGATAAAACTAATCAAGGTCATGCCAAACCCTTTTTGACATGAAATTTAGTGCATGACAAGACCCACTGTACATCTCCCAGTACGAAGAAGAGTATTAAAAATAGTTGTGTTTATAGGCATGGCAGAAATGATAGTGGTACGATAAAAGCAGTTCAAATGTTGATTGTACAATAGTGGTGGTGGTGATGGTGGTGATGGTGGTGGTGGTAGTAAAAGTGGTAGCCATGGCATTATCAATAATGAACACAGGAGCTGATGGTCGAGGTGCAAAGATAAAATGTGATTTAAAAAAAAGAAAGAAAGAGAGAGAGAGAGAGAGAGAAGGAAAGATAAAGAGAGCGGGAGAAAGAGGGAGAGAAAGAAAGAAACAGAAGAGAGAGAAGGAAAGAGAGAGAGAGAAGAGAGAGAGAGGAGAGAGAGAGAGAGAGATAGGGAGAGAGAGAAGAGAGAGAGAGAGAGAGAGAGAGAGAGAGAGAAGAGAGAGAGAGAGAGAAGAGAGAGAGAGAGAGAGAGAAATAGTTGTGCTTGCAAAGCCCTACGTCAACAACAAATAAATCCCAACAATAAATTCTACACAAAAAATGAATACTAAAAGAAAACAAACTAACTGTCGGTCACAGGAACCGGCTCGTGGCAAAAATAGAACTTGGAAAAAAACAACAAAGTACCGCACACTTTCCAAGTTTCTGAGAACGGCGGCTTGAGAAATGAATTACCAAACATCCTCAACTTAAGAGGGCAATACTTCAAAATTAAGAGCAATTCCTCCACCAGTTCTTTATCTGCGATGAGAAAATTTTTAATCTGGTCTCGTCATCCATTTATATTTTAATATTTAGTGGGTTGTTTTTTTCTTTGGTAAGACATGTTGTTTCAGAATTCCTCCCATGAGAACTAGTAGTAAATTACATGAAAACAACAAAATAATGTCCCATGACCTACCTCTGTCCTCAAATCTGGACACCTCATGTTATTCAGTGCAGTACCTTTCTGTGGCTGTATGTGTAATCATTGTACGATGAGTCATAGTTATCTTTGTGCATTTTTTAGTCCAGATAGGCCAAATTCCAACATGTACACGAAAAACAAAAAACAAAAATCCCGGCCTATAAGTGTCGATCTTGGGACTAAATTATACATGCCCATAGTTGAACTGAACCAGAAATAGCCCAGAGTCAATTTGGATATGTTCATCTGGCGGGAGTGGGGGGAGGGGAGGACTTTAGGTCTGGAAAGAATGCCTAAAAGAAATAAAATGCACAGCCAAGTACAAGTGTTTTATTTATTAATTATTTCACTGTTTCTGTACTTTGGCCACTTATTTCACTATTTCTTATCTATGTATTTATCTGCGTTTGTCCTCCCCCGACAAGCAGTTCGTTCGATATCGTATTTCTCGTTGGTTCTAGGAAGCCTAAAGACAGTATTTTTCACATAAAGTGCGCCGTTATATTCGGGGCTTGGAGTGTTGTTCAAAGACCATCTCAGCCACAATCTAAAGCACTTGCAACTTTAAAAGAAGTCCAACGTAATACAGCACTGATGAAATAGCCAGAAATAGGTGGTGAGACGCAGCATTGCAAGATGTAAGGTTTTAAAGGGTCATATTTTTTATTCTTTTTTGTTGGGGGGGGGGGGGGGGAGAAAACCGGAGATGTTCGATAACTAGAAAATTAATGAAGACAGTGGCTGCGCAGAGAGACAGAAAAAAAAAAAAAGAAGAGGCTAACCTGTTCGATAAACTGAGCCCAATCTTGACTCAGAAAACACACACGGGTGTGTGTAGTTGAGGATCCTAGACAAACAGAAAGTGACATGATCTGCCGATTTGTCACCTATTTCCAGTTTGCCAGGAGTACAGGAAAGTAGCATCACAGTTCAAGGTAAAAGTAGGCTGAGTTTATAAACTATTATTGAATCCGAGCTGTAATACAGCACGACATTAAATATAACCTGCAGGCATTGTAAGCGTACCACATGTGTCAATATTGTATCGAGTTCCCCCGAAAAAGACATTATATCACCCGAAGGTGCTGAACTGTCCAAATACACAAAGTAAGCGGAAAATACACACACACATACCGCCAGTAGTTGTCTTTGTAAATTTCCGTTCAATTTCACTCAGACCAGAGAAATGCCACAGAATTTTTGGGGGGATTGATATTTAGACAAAACTGTTCCGCAATTTGTTTAGTTCTTTGAATATTCTATTTCATTTGTTTCAAAACTTCATTTTCTCTTCATATAGGTCTAATGTAAAAAAAAAAAAGGAAACTGATGTGCTCAATGTGGACTAGAGTTTTGCTGGAGGTGAGCTGTTGTCAGTGTGTGCTCAGACCACTTTCTGCCTGTCATAATCATGTTATTCTCCCGTTTTCCGAAGTGTCATGTTCAATTTTCTTAAGACAAGCCGATCGATAAATCTGATGATTAGCTACGTTAGTTGAGACAAAGGATGGAGAGAGAGAGAGAAGAGATGTGCCTGGACAATTTGGGATGTGGGGGGGGGGGGGGATAAACAGGTGGAGAGAGAGAGAGATGGACAGACAGACAAACAAACAGACAGACACACACACGACAGACAGACAGAGACAATGCAAACTGACTGAAGGACAATCACCCAAACATACCCAAAATAACAGACGAAAAGACAATACTGGATAGATAGACAGATAGATAGATAGATAGATAGATAGATAGATAGATAGATAGATAGATAGATAGATAGATAGATAGATAGATAGATAGATAGATAGATAGATAAGATAGATAGACAGACAGACAGGCAGCCTGACAGATAGACAGACAGACAGACAGACAGTCAGATAGATAGATAGATAGATAGATAGATAGATAGATAGATAGATAGATAGATAGATAGATAGATAAGATAGATAGATAGATAGATAGATAGATAGATAGATAGATAGATAGATAGATAAGATAGATAGATAGATAGATAGATAGATAGATAGATAGATAGATAGATAGATAGATAGATAGATAGATAGATAGATAGATAGATAAGATAGATAGATAGATAGATAGATAGATAGATAGATAGATAGATAGATAATAAGATAGATCGATAGATAGATAGATAGATAGATAGATAGATAGATAGATAGATAGATAGATAGATAGATAGATAGATAGATAGATAGATACCAGTATTATAAATGACACGCCCACTTGCCATCGCCCACAGATATGAAGAAAACAAGCCTTTTGTTTGGGTAAGCTTGTTTTGTTTCTGCCATTCTGTGTGGGAGACATTGAGACATGGCTCTTCTTTCAATGTACGCACGTCTCTTAGCCTGGGAGGGCTTGTTAGCTAATCTTACTCACAGTGTCAGGATTTTAAAGATTCATGTAAATATTCAAGTGGGATGAAAATTTCAAAAACAAAATTTTTGACGGAAAACAAACATGCAAAAGACAACAATGTTGTAGAAGAGAGTGTGCGTCGTAATGGCATCTTCTTGAATAAAAAGAAAAAATATTCTTCTTCTTCTTCTTTCGTTCACCAATCTAAATCTGCAGATTTGTTCATTTAAAAAAATCTACGGCTTTCTGCAGTTCTGGCAGAGCACCATAGAGTTTGACATTTAGAAGAAAAAAAAATATGACTTTTGACGTGAAAGATAAATTGAGGGGTATTTGCCATATTGTTGTATGTGACATTTAGCCGGTTTTGAGGTTTTTTTCACGAAAGTGGTTCTCTCACTCCCACTTTCTTTATGTATAAGTGTCATTCCAATCGGTTCATGCCTTTTTCGAGACATAATGTGTTAGTGGCGTAATATTCGTGCGTTCTAGCCCTTTTGTCGACCAAACTTCAATCCTTATTTTCTCGAAAAAGTAAAAATGCAGATACAGCAACATGGCAAACACCCGACAAAACATGCAAAAGACTGCAGTTGTAGAAAGGAATGTGCCATATAATGATATCTCCAGGCTTGCAAATTGTAGTGAACTATCCGTGACACCAATGTTATTTTGTCCCTGGCAAAAACTTTGAGCGATTATGCATTGCAAACGCATATAATAATATGTCGAATGATAGTGAAACTCGAAACATTGTGTATGATGCGTGATGTAGATCCACTTTTTCTTTCCTTTTGATTCTTTTAGAATTTATTGTATAGTGTTTGTATTGTCGTCTCTGGTGTGGATCTTTGCGATACACATCTTTTTTTTTTTTTTTGTGCCACATGTTAGCGTTTTGCCAGTGCGTGCTGCCATGCCACAGGTTTTCTTTTTCTTATTTAAAAAAAACAAAAAAAAACTAGATGAGGTACCAGGCATTGTCCTGGACAAGCCTGTGGACCTGCCTGCCCTTCTGTTCCTGTATCTTTTTGGTCTAAAAAGCTTCCCATAATATCTACAGTCTTACTGCAGACTTCATGCGCACCAGAGCACTACGCACTCATTTCTGGTAGAGAAATTGTGTGCACGGAAAAATGAAGGTTTATTAAAACCGTTTCTGGTGCGGTGGACATTCTACGGGGAGCCAAGACAAAGATCATTGTATTTTACATTTTTACAACTTTTTATTCAAAAATACCTGAAACTTGAATCAACACAATCGGTCGAGACAAAAACGATTGGGCTGGATTAGTTGACTTTTAAGGAAATTAATTCTATAATTTTTTAAATGGTCATTTAGGCTGTCGCATGGAGCAAAAAAATGGTCAAAATTGCACCACAATGAATTACTCCAGGCACTATTTCTCTTATAATAAGATTGACCGCAAACTGCCGTGCTGTGTTTGTTTTCTAGTAAACGGATCCTCTCTGTTGGTAACTGGCTTTTGTTTTTCTTTTTAAATTTTACCCCAAATCTGGAGTGTAACACAGCGTCTTTTTTCTACACTCTTACAATAAGCCGTTTTTGACATTTTTGAGATACTCAGAAAAAAAAAAAGTTTCTTTTCCTGTCATTTGGTGACTTGTACCATTATGATTCTGTTGGATTATTACATCTTCCTATTAACGCAGTTCTACTTCTCTATTATCACCTGACAGCCCTCATGCTCAGGAATGCAATGAACCATTAGTTGCCTGTTGGCATAAGTTTGACATAATCGATACCATTTTCCTAGCAGAGCGGTGACGATAAAATAATGTCCAAGGTAATCGTGTGTACGGACTCCTTCTATAATAGCACTTGTCAGGAGTTGGCCTGAATAAACCATCAGGATATTCACGTAGTTTCACTTTTGAGAAGCGTTTGGGGGGGGGGGGGGTCTTGGCAAACTAATTACACGTTTAAATAGACACCCATGAACCTCCATTATATTTTGAAGAAGAAACAACATTTCCAACATTTAATGTATGCGGTAAATAAAACCAAACAAAATTTTAAAAGAGAGAGAGAGAGAGAGAGAGTGGGCAGGTTGATTTATAATTAGTGTTATTATTGTTAGTTTTTAGCATTTGATTTTGAATGAGTTGTGTGATATTGTCATTCTTAGTTTTGGTCTAGTACTAACTTTAGATCAAAATGTTTCGTGCAAAGAGTTTTTAGTTCTGTAATGTTGCTGTTTCCCACTTATTTCTATTCTCTTCTGTGTGTTTTACAGTGTAATAATTTAAATAACAAGAGATCCTGCGTGACTCTACGTAAAAAATAATAAGCTACAGTGATAGATCCGGATGATTCCAAAAACATTAGTCTGTCTCGGGGTCTATGATAGACTCAGTGATGTACTTCTGTCATAAATCTGTGACTCTGTCAGACTGAACTCTGCCCTCGGGCCGACTGATGTTCCAGCCTCTCACCAAACACAGCTCCGTGACACTCACGTCACCCACAGTTGCGTAAATCAGGATCATTATGGTGTGATATCAGGCGGCGCGTGGTTTGTCACATTATATCTAATCCCCGTCGCTTTCTCAGTGTCATGCTATTTGGGTGACAATGTTAACTTTCAGAACTGCAAACAATGCCGTGTCTACCTGCAATACATCATAGATCTCGCAGTTATGTATGCCAAGTCTTATGGAATTTTTTCCAAGTCATTTTATAGGCTTAATTAATGATTAATTAATTAATTACTGATGATTGCAAGATAGTTATGCAAAATCTGCCAATTAACCAAGTTAAATGTGAAGTCTGACAGGAGACGGCGCACCTTTGTACGGATAATTCTTGTTCGTATTTGATAACTTTGAGGTAAGCAAAAGGGTGAAACTTCAAATAAAGATACTTCATACAGTATGTTGATTTATCGCTGCCATTTCAATATCTTTACTAAAAGCATGAAATGTTGGAAAATGACTGGGGAGTGTCAGAACAGATTGTCTTGCCTTTCTACGTAAATAAAAATGTATATTATATGAGAACGGACCAGGTCTAGTTTCAAACAAGGAACTAAACAGTAGCGGTGACTCTGTAATCCTTCACATGTAAATAGATAGATAGATAGACAGACAGACAGACAGACAGACAGACAGACAGACAGACAGACAGACAGATAGATAGATAGATAGATAGATAGATAGATAGATAGATAGATAGATAGATAGATAGATAGATAGATAGACAGATAGATAAAAAGAACTCATCCTTAACCAGTTCTCAGTATGAAGACCCAGAGGTCTTGTGGAGGTCAGCCTAGCCTAGCCCACAGATTAATAGCTATTTTATTAGTCTGTGGCCTATCCTAATGGTCGTAATCTCCTTCGCTAAACCTTAGGAAGAGAGAGAGGGAGAGAGAGAGGGAGGGAGAGAGAGAGAGAGAGAGAGAGAGAGAGAGAGAGAGAGAGAGAGAAAAGAGAGAATGTCTTAATTGATTCGGTTTTGTTTTCTCTTCAAGTTTGAGGACATCTGGTCAAAAAAAATTGAAACGTTTTTTCTTTTTTCAGGGACAGGAGTGGGTTAGGGAGGAGGAACATATAATATCATCCTTTTTTTTTTCTCAGTCATTTTTCCCCTTCGAAGGGACCCACTTTATGTGGCTTCAGCACGTCATGAAGTCGCATGACTTTCAGTTGATCCAAGATTCCAGCATCGGATCTGTCAATTGGATTTCATAAGTCACCAGCTAAATTTGCTTGCGCATTGTTGAAGTCCGTTGAAAAACTAAATCTGTCATCAGTACTTAACGCGTCATTGCACCAAGTGTCTTCTCTTGTACTCATCAGCGTCATTGTTCCCTAAAATTGTCGTAAGTGGTTTTGGCTATATTTTAGGAGAACCTAATACTGTTTTATTTTAGCACTACTGGTCTAGTCACGATGACTTTTTGAAAGGTTGCTATTCGATTAGTTTTCGGTTTAGGAGTCTAGAACCAAGATCATTGGATGTGGCTTTAAATCTAATTTAGTTGGACATATATACAAAGGTCGATTTTTCGAAATTTTTAGTTACGACAGTCTTAGGGAACGGTGACGCCATTGTGAAACCTAGGGTGTGTCGAAGATACGTACGTAACGCAGACGAATATACAAATGGATCGAACTCAACAAAAATATGGCTCTCATAATGGTTATGAAAGAATGTTTTTTGAAGGATGGGAGACAGTATAATGAAAATATGACAGACATGTTGTAACATATTAAAATTTCACGTTATAATTGTCTACTCTGCAAGTGAACAACGGGTTTATTAGGTCTAAATAAATATAATAATTATACCCAAAGCTGCAAGTAAATTTTGTGTAACGTCTTGAAAATTGCACGTCAAACGTCGAGAAGACACCTCATTACGTCAAGAAGTCAGTGAAATGTTGAAACGAAACAAACATAGCCTATATTTCATGTGATCAATATGAGAGAGTGGAGTCTTCGCTGTAGTGTAAGATTTAATCACGCGTACTAGGATTATGGTGCATGGTAATTAGGTATTAGTAAAATACTTCACAAAAATGATTATAATCTACTTCTTTTTTGTCTTTCAGGTCGGGGGAGAGGGAGATAGGGAGGAGGAGAGAGAAAATGTATTTGTGTGTATGAGAGAGAGAGAGAGAGAGGGAGAGAGAGAGAGAGAGAGGGGGAGAGAGAGAGAGAGAGAGAGAGAGAGAGAGAGAGAGAGAGAGAGAGGGAGAGAGAGAAAGACATACAGAAAGACAGAGAAATACAGAGAGCGAGAGATGGAGAAAGAAAGACAGACAGACAGACAGAAGGACAAACGGAGATAGAGACAAAGTGAGATGGAGAGATCAATAGATGAGAGAGAGAGAGAGACAGACAGACAGACATAGAGAGAGAGAGAGAGAGAGAGAAGGATTACCAAGAAAGTAGTTGCTGATGCTGGACTAACTGAAGTTTAGCAATCGGCCAATCGCAAATTCCACGTGATGCTGAGGATCCTTTGAAACCAGTGAAAGATAACTCGTCTTAGCAAAGGGGCGGAGCGTTTTGGGGAGAGGCACTGAAATCATGACATGAATAACTGAAATCATGACATGAATAACTGAAATCATGACGCGAATAACTGAAATCATGACATGAATAACTGAAATCATGACATGAATAACTGAAATCATAACATGAATAACTGAAATCATGACATGAATAACTGAAATCATGAAAAGAACATACACACACACTTCCCTCTTACATTATATATTTTAGTAGACAAGTAGCGAAATGACAAAGTAATGCACTGTTCATTTGAAGCGTTAAAAAACATAAAAATAGGTTCTTTCAAAATTAAATGTCATGCCCTTGTCCAAATCACTTTGCAATGCAATATGGTGGCTATCCATGTCTTGTCTACTCTACTGTGGTGGATACTCGATATAAGCTCTAAAACATCAAATGTCAACAAAAATTGAAGTGCTAAAACTTCTCTTCAGGAATAAATGATAGTCGAGGAGCGGATTCTGCCGTTTAAGCTGACAGTTACCAAAATTTAGCAACCAAATACATCGTGCGTGCAAGTAAATCATGAAAATGTTGCTAGCGTTTAGAAAGAGTCAAAAAAAAAAAATCACTGCCGGTCTAAATCCGCCCTTAACACTCGTGCACTTTGTTCAGGTGAGAACGGAGCTAACTTCACCATCTACTGTTTGAACAGAGTAATCCACAGACAGGCGAGAACTAACACTTGCTGAATACTAAATGTTCACGACACGCTAATGTTGAACCCTTCAAGCATAGATAGATCTATGTCCCTCCATTTCCCTTGAGTTTATTTTCTGTTTTGTGACTATTCTCAACTCTGTCACGAGTAAATGACAAATGACGCAACTTCAAAAACAAATAGATGTAAATGCAATGGCCACTCAGGACTCCTTTTTCTTCTTTTGTCTCCCTTTTTGTAAATATGTCGGAGTGACTCTTTGCAGGATGCGGCCAAAGATGGTTTTGTTCATGACGTGATTTTTAAAATTTTTATTTTGTTTAAAGATTTGGGGTTAAAGATAGAAGTTTAGCTCAGGATTAGATTTGCCTATTTGACCATAATAATCTTTTCCCTCAAGCTATGGCCTCATTAACATATTCTGAAACTGGCCAGAAAAGTTAAAACAAGAATCCTCTTGTAAGTAGGCCAAGTGTTTTAATTGAATGGCTTACAGAGATATTCGTTTTTTTGTTGTTGTTGTTGTTGTTGTTGTTGGTTTGCTCCTTTTCATGTGCCGCAGGACGGTCAAGTTGCCATAGATCAGAATGTGTGATTTTAAATAAATGGCTATTTTCCGTTTCAATTTGGCCTCTTTTGTCCAGTTTGCGGTCAAATTCGTATCCCAAAAAGATTGTTGTTCCGGGACGGTAGTCTAACTACAAAATAGAGAAAATTCCGAGTTGTTCATTGGTCAACTATAGCAAACGATGCAAGACTGATTTGCCAGCGATGTGTTCAGAACTGGCTCAGGTCAAAGGGCAAACGCAATACCATAAACATAACGACTTTCGTTGAGGCTGTCAGGTTAAACCTTTAATCAACTGGATGTTTATCAATTAGGTATGATTTTGGTCAAAACATGGGCATAAATCGTGGTCGCGTAATTAACAGTGTGGCTGCTGGAGGGATTTACTAGCAATCTGGGAGAGTTTAATGGGGAAAATGTGAAGTCTATTTTTGAACACAGCCCGAGTAAGCCGATTATACCGTACAGAAGGATCATGACACAAGACCCGAGCAACAGCTTAGTTGTTCTATAGCCTTATAATGGAACATTTTCATCCATTTATTTGTGGCATCATTACACTTACAGATCAGAATGAGTAAATTGTTACTTCATAGCATGCATTGTGTCATCAGCGAATAAAAAACAAAGAAACAAGAAGGTGGGAAATGAACTAGTAAAGCAACTGAACAGAGAAAAAAAATTGGATAATGTGAAACCAATACCAGCACTTAGCTGAGAGTCTAGAGATTTTCGGAGCGCATCACGTACGTCAGTGACACTTTTTCCTTTGCTTTTTACGGTATTGTTTTTGTAGTATTCCTTATGCTAAGCTTTGCTACATACAACTTTTTCTTTTTACCACGTTTTGTCTTTGTTTCAAGACCTTTGGCGACCCCACAGGTTTTCTCTGTTTTGTATAATTTTTGATTACTTCATAGCATGCATTACGTCATGGCATGCTGATGACGTTGTTATGATTTTTGTATTCGTATGCAGTCAGTAACGTAGATGTAGCCCAAGGGCACATCACCTGATTTTGGGAGGCCAACTAATTGGATGGTGACATCACAACATTGACTTCCAGTGAGATCCAACTAGTCGTTGGTGCACGAAGTCTCATTGAAAAATTTGATTGTCCTGATGTCACCGTCTAACTAGAAGAGCCAGCCAAAATCGGCTTGTGTGCACCTGAGCTAAATGAATGTCAACTTATATGTGTATGCCTGGAGTGTGTATAGACAAGTGCTTATGCGGACGGGTGTGTAAGTGTCCACGTGTGTGAAGAAGTTGTGATAAAGCTGTGGAACCAAATTTCCAATCTCATCTTCATCTTCTTCATGGCAAACATCAGATTACCGCTACGTCTGACAGAAGGACAACATTTTAATGTAATTTCAAATCGTACAATATCCCATCTAAAATCAAGACAACCAGAAAAATAACCAAAAGTCTGATTATCAAATACAGAAACACAGAATATGAAATGCAAATAAATGGATAAACTAAAATGAGAAAAAAAAAATTGAGTGTCTGAGTATGTTTCCTTTGTCGTCATACAGCTTGTTTTCCTACGAAATTTTGAATTTTATCTCGTCTTTCGTCGGAATCTCCAAGGCCATTATGTTTCGTTTTCCTTTGAGTTTCAATTCTTCTGATTAGATTACAGCTAATCTTTGCAAGTGCGCATGCCCAGCCGACGTGAACCGGAAGGGGGCGGGGGAGAGGATACCCTACGGTCAACATCACCACTGTGGGTGACGTGAATGAACGAATCAATAAGTCTATAACTGTAATATTGCCGTGTTTGAAGAGTTGTAGTATTGGGCACTTGAATTGGTCACACATCTGTAACTGTACCTGGCATGAAATCGTCTAAAGTCCCTTGCCTCAAACATTGTAGAAGCTGAGCTGATTACCATGTAGTCGACAGTGCAGCTCACAGGAACAACCGCCTCCAACTCCCAACGCATTCCTTTAAACTCATTAAACAAGCTAATAATAGCATTTGTCTGTGGGTAGCTCTCACTTGGGAACTGGAGATATCGTACGGAATGGTACGCGAGAATGCAAGAAGAAAAAAAAAAGAAGAATAACAAATGAAGGCAGCGTTCTCTCTCTCCATTCTTTTGTTTCTCTCATTCTCTTCCTCACACCACTGTAGTTTTGGGAAAAGAGGAGGAAACGCGTGTGTTAACATTATATATAGATAAATAGAAAGACACACAGCACACCATCATATAGATGGATAACTAGATAGACAGACAGAAAGATGGTCAAGCATACAGACAGCACACTGTCAGTTATAAATAGATAGATAGATAGACAGATAGACAGACAGACAGACAGACAGACAGACAGACAGATAGATAGATAGATAGATAGATAGATAGATAGATAGATAGATAGATAGATAGATAGGAAGATGGATGGATGGGTAGATGGATGGATAGACAGACAGACAGACAGACAGATAGATAGATAGATAGATAGACAGACAGACAGACAGACAGACAGATAGATAGATAGATAGAAAGATAGATAGATAGACAGATAGATAGATAGATAGATGGATGGATGGATGGATGGATGAATGAATGGGTGGATGGATGGACAGACAGACAGACAGACAGACAGACACACAGACAGACAGACAGTTAGATAGATAGATAGATAGATACATACATACATACATACATACATACATACATACATACATACATACATACATACATACATACATACATACATACATACATACATACATACATACATACATACATACATACATAAGACCACAGCTTCAAAACTGCAATCTTCTATTTCCACAATAATGATCCCATCATTAAGACCACTTATTTTGACCATACGAGCAGCCACAAAACAACAGTAACAGTAACACATGAACCAAGCCTATCACTGTAAACGTTACGTCTACTAGAGCTAAAAGTGACGAAATTTGATCGGAGAGACGGGAGAATTGTAGAACAATACTTTCACTCCTATTCTCTTTGTTTGGGTTACTGGGTGCAATCCAAGAGTCACAACACTATTAAATGGTCTTATAACAATTAAATACAGCCATTCTTGCTAAGTGGGTCAGTAAAGCAGGCTAATCGTGGTATTCAAACACTTTTGGCGTCATCTGTTAATGTTATAGTAATTACCACAATGTCTTGCACAGCAAGGGATGACGTCATTGCGTCATGTTTGTTTATAAACTGGGGAAACTGGATAAACAACGAAGGCAAAACGGCCGGCTTTGATGATATTAAATTAATCTAAAGTTGGTTAGGAAACTTGAATTTAGTCCCATAAAATCCAATGTTAGTCAGAAAGCTGTGTGTGCTCAGGTCTTTGTTTTCTCAGGATTTTTGCCCTTGGCCACGCGCCTGTCGTTGTCTTGTTTATTATTCTTCTAGTTCTTGTTTTTGTTATTGTTGAATTTATAGTTATGTACTTGTTTGATCCAGAGCGTATGTATTTATAGAGAAATCTCACTTCCGCCAAATCGCGAAACTAGGTCCCTGCGGTAAACAAGAAATTGAAGAAATGAAAGAGACCTTCTCCACCCAAGATAGTTTGCATATCTGTTTAGTGTGGTTTGTTCATATTTTTGGGCTAACTGAAACTATTTAGAGCCGTTTGTAAGCTCTTACGCCCGGTGGAAATGCACAAACGGGAATCGTTTACCGCAGCGACCTACTTTCCACTCCATGCTAACAGTGGTTTCGCGAGCCTCCCGAGTCTCGCAGTGCAAATCGACCAATAGTGAAATCTCTCTATACATCTATACTCTCTGTTTGATAACAATTTGGGGGCTGGGGGTGGTAGGAATGTTTTTTGTTTAATTTTGCCCTGGCATTCGACCTTGCTAGGCCTGCTCTTCTTTACTTCCAACTGCCCAGACATCTTTAATAGTGCGCAACGTGTACACGTAACGTCCGAGGTTTTCGTCTTACCCGAGAAGGCTAAGTGCTCGATCCTACCAGGGACAGGAAATTCCCCAAAATTTCCAACACGCCTGCGCCGGCCGGGAACAGAACCCGGTACCTTCGGCATGAGAGGTGAACACCTTGCCACTAGACCAACATCAGAAATCTGTAATTTAGTCATACATAAATATATTATAAGGTGTTTTATCGTGTTGCTAGGAGTTTGTTGGGAGATTGTTTTAGTAAAACACAGAATGCATTGGATTATATTATATAATATTAGTATAAGCGCAAAAACAGTCACTCTGTCTTAAAATGCAGCAGAAAATATTTGGCATGTAACCCTATGGTGCGTCTTTTTCAGGATGAGCGTAATCCATACCGATTTTCTCGAAAAATCTGCTGGATTTATTTCAGTTCTTGCACAGGCTCATGCATGTAGGCTACTCCACATTAAATCTCAAGGAACTAATGTTTTTTTTTTTTTTAAATATATTATCATTATTATTCGTATTATCATTGTTAGACTGTAGCCTGATCTTGAGTTTGCTTCTTTGCTCATTATAAGATATAATAATTAGGCTTAGTTATTATTATTATTTTTTTAAAGGTCTGCATTACTAAACTGTGCAAGTTTCTAAACAGTGTTTCCGAGAAAATCGATGTTAATTCCACCCATTCTAAGAAAGACGCATAACAGTGTGTTTTTTAGAATGGCAATTTGCATAATGTTTACAAAAGCATCGCGTTGATACCATTGTGTGTGTGTGTGTGTGTGTGTGTGTGTGTGTGTGTGATTTTTTCTTTTTTTGTAAATATATTTTAAGTCTAGTTTTCACTTGCCTTCCCGCATGAAAGAACTTCCTCTCACGCTTTTTCTTTTCTACGCTGAGAAAATTTATATAATTTATTATTTCTTTTCATGCCTTTTCATCTCTTATCCACACGGGGGCAACATGAGCCAACAAGTATTTTCGCACACGACAGTACAAAGTCTCAAATCTGCTGGATGAAAGGTAAATTATACATGGGGGGGGGGGGGGGTATCCATGAAGTATATATGTACGCTCGATATTGGCAATTTTTGAACCCACCCTCCCCATGTAAGCTTTAGCTGTTCTTAAGGTGACGCGCCCATCTGCCGTTTTAAACGAACGCGGGAGAACTCCGGAAGATCTCTAACTCTGGAGTCACAAAAGTCCTTACAATACGTCCCCGTTCCCCCCCCCCCCCCCACCTTAGTGGAAAACGCTGGGGGGGGGGCAGAAAATGTCCCTAATAACAGCAGAAAATCCTGCCATACGCCCAGGGGCGAAGCGTGGCCCTCTGCAGAGGGTAATCAGAGTTTAAGCTAGTAAGATCCTTATAATAGGACGTATCGCTACATCATATTTACATGATTATAAATGCAGGGACTAAAACAATGAAACGGGTGCTAGGTACTGCAAAATCTAAAGAGCGGACTATTCTTGTCAACAGGACAGGAATGCAGCAATTTACAAGCCAAACTAATCTAAAAATACCATTCGTTCATACTAACAGACTTATAGACTCACTTTTTTCATCCATTTTAAAAAAATATAATATGAACGGCAAGTTTACATTATCATATTCATAGCCAGAGATTTTGTTATTCTACCATCTCATAACGTTTCTCGAAAAAGACCTATTAATATTAGATGGCAGAAAGTGCTTAACTGGCATCTCTGTGACACAACAATGTGTAGCGATCTCGGAGAAGTGGCTATCTGCCGTTGCGGTATAGGTTCGAGCGACCTATCAAGTGAATTGATGTTCATAATACGTTCTACTGATTTTGATCATAGTTATATCTAGATCTAAACTATACAATATTATGCTTTGATAGCTCTTGCTGTGCGTAGAGTAAATTATTCTTAGTTACCTCAAACAAACAAACAAACGCATAGTGAAAAACCTGCATAGATACGTAAAATCGGGTCAAACTTTGATTATGATCCTATTTCCCCCCCCCCCCCCCACTGTTTAGCGGTCTGCGGCGCCACTTCGGCGAATACAGGCTATGCTCAAGCTAGCTTCTGGGTGTAGTCAAGTCTTCTTCGTCTTTGTTAATCACTGATTTTGGACCAGTTCATATGGTGTAGGTCCCTACAATGGTGTTTTTCGATGAGGGGTGTTAGACCATAACAACAAACCCAAAATAGCGAGGTAGGACAGAATGGTGAACTGACTAAATGGAGTTGGGCTCGATCTGAAAAGCGTAGTAATTCTAGAATTAATATTGTAAGGGTAATCACTGATTATTTGATTATGAGAAAGCCTCGCCCCTGCATACGCCACGATACTCTTGGCCTCAGTACTTCCCTCACCCGTTTATAAGAACGTCTGGCCATTAGAATGGCAATTTTATTGTTCATGACAAACTTTGATGTCGTAAAACTTTGACGTGACATGTCGCATGTCTGTGGGACTGGATGCATAGCACATCGATTTTTATGTAATCCCCATAACTCATTATATTTTAAAAAATGGACTCTTTTTTTTTTATAGAAATTTACTATCATTCTTGAAGTCCCCCCCCCCCCCTCCAGAGCGTACGCACTTTGTGGGTGTCCCCTTTGGTGTGTTAATGCGAAAGAGAAATTTTAATGTGTCGCGCGATAGATTTCTCTGTGCCAGTGATGTAGGTGTAGTGAAAATATTTTTCCTGAAGAATGTGTCCCTCCAGGCTCTCTTCGTTTTTGTTCTCGGTGTTGGGTACTTTTTCAGGAATGTTCTGTGTTACAGTTAGGCTGCATCCACATTTCCCATCCCGAAGATAATTATCCGCTTATCCCCCCCCCCCCTACATATCCCTTCCATAATACATGTATCCATTTTTGTCTTTCCAAGTTCAAATATTTACTCTCTAAGAGGAGCGTTAAGACGTCAATATGGATGGCATTTAACGCTATTTCTGTCAGAAAGGAATACATGTACTATGTCTCGTGCAATCTCCATCTTAACATTTAATAATGAGGCTGTCTCTGGTTTAGAAACCCCAACAGTGAATACATTTCTGGAAAACTGGTTTAATTGGTCCTGGCATTCCAGCGGTGAACTAAACTGCCAATGTAATTGTCTTATGACACTGATAGTGTTAGGACTGGTTGGAAATTTTCTTGGTGTTCACAGATCTGGAGTCAGTGTTAATTGCTCCTCTATCTCAAACATTCGCAAATCCAGCAAACATTTTCCACGACACCATGATTAAACTGTCCGTTTATTGTATGCAAAGCTGTTCAGAATTACTTGATTATCCCAATCTCATATCAGATAGCAGTTTTGTTGTGATATGACCAACGCTCTGTGGTACATTTCAAAACACTGATATCCCACATGTAATTAAACATGGCTTGTATGTGGAAAAGCTTGTAATTGATTTGTTTTTGACTTCTACTTTTGTAAAGAACAAAACGCAGATGAGGAAGGCTCTTTGCTTGACAAGCGATAACATGCTGTTTAAGCAAACGTGTAGAAATCAAGATAATGCCTTTTAACATGACATCTTTGTTCAACTTTGACCTGACATACTGACCCTCCAGCATTGCTTTATTTCATGCCCGCAACAGCGCGTTTTGAGAAAATAGATTCTAAAGTTTTGTTAGTTAAACTTTACAGAATGTTAAAATATATATTTAGCACTTGAAAATCTACTTTCAGAGGTAGGACATGATTTTCATGATTTTCCGCAGAATGAAAGATGCCATATTATTATGGCTTTATCTTTGTGGTTGTAAAAGATGCAGATAGAATAAAGCAGGATAGTCACTGTGACCACGATATATCAGGTCAAGTTGAAGAAAGTTGTTTATGTTGAAAATCGTTATTTTGATTTATATAATACCTTCGATTAATCTGGATGTTTTTACAAGTGTACCAAAGAACCTTCCTTATCGGGGTTCTCGAAAGCCCCAAGTGAACCCACTGAGATTACAAGCTTTTCTGCCTGTCACTGGTCTAGATGTATCACCTGATGTTGTTCTTGGTCCAATTTCAGGTTTAAAAATGTTCATTTTACAATCAGCTATTTTTAAACCACTGTCAAAACAACAGCCCTGGCATAATACAATATAATTATGTTCATTCGAAACTCTCCTTTCTTGGAAAACATTCATAACCATTATCGGGATGTCCCAATATCAGCGGCGAGGATTTGTATAAATTTGTCCTTGAAACCTACGAGTGTGGTTATGTCAGCGGACCTGGCCCAAAGAGGGGTAGATGGTACAGCCTGGCATGTTGCACCGCGAGCGTGACCTGGTTTAGCTTGCCATTCCCGTTCTCCTAGTTTGCTCTGACTGACTCTCAATCCTTCAGTATTTTCACACATAAAAACTTACAGGTTTAAACATGGATTACCGTGATATTATTATGTAAAATTTAAGTGTAGATCTAGCCTGTGGTGTTTACATTGCATGATTTTTGTCAAATATCTGTGGACCAGAAAGAAACAGCACAGGGCATATTTCGAGATTTAAAAAGAAATAGATCTGTCAATGTGTCATTGTGTACACTAATTATTTACACAGAACTCCACAAGGTTTGCTTTTGAATTTGACACTTTGTGTAAGAAATGATGGAAATTGGAGTAGGCTATTAGAATGACGTGAAGTATTATGTATTATGTTCAGGATTTGAGCATGACAAAGTTTGGACAATCCCTGAATCACTCAGAAACACTTTATTTTCGGACGATATATGAATTTCGGAGCGCAGCAAGGATTGGCACAGGTCCAAGCTTGTTGAAAGTGGGACGGAATGTCGTGGCAAGAATCGATAACTAGTATCGTGTCCCTACGGAAATGTGACAGGTACACATGAAGATAATTATAGATCAATGCAATAGAAAGTCCATAGAATTTGTGTAATTTTGAACCGATTAAATTGAATACTCGACCACAGCCTAGACTGACGAGGCCAAGACTTTGTTAATTTGTCACATCACGATAAATTTGCTTATTATTGCATTTTATTTCTTTAATTATTATTATTATACAATGTAAAATTATGACGCAATGTCCTGGTACAGTCAATCCCTTTATTATCATCTACACAGTGTTTTCATTTCGTTATGACAGGAAAGTGAGGGATTGCAGCAACATGACAGGCTGGACAACTCATTATATTTCCCAGAAAAGGAAAACAGTTTTACTGCAGTGTTTCTGTTTGGCTCACTGAAATTGTTGCTTCATCCCAGGTCAACATGACCAATCGATCACCAGTGAATGCTTGATTGACAGATACTGCCAAAAATAATAATATAACGGATGTTAGCACAGAGTATGGACTGTTTATAAGGCTTGGATAAATCTCTGCACTGCGGCACGTTCACAAACAGGCTGACAAATGTTATCAGTGCAGTCAGGTCAATCAGGTCATGCAAATTTAAACTATGCAATGAATACGTAAAGGGCAGGTGTCGTTCTGGGAGATTTAAGAGGTGTAGAACTGATGGATGAGGCGTGATCAAAATAGTGGCAGTAACACAGTTTAACTGAACTCTCTCTCTTCTCTCTCTCTTTCTCTGTGTATGTGTGTGTGTGTGTGTGTGTGTGTGTCTCCCCTATCCACCCCTCTCTTTCTGTCTCTGTCTCCCTCTCCCTGTATCTCTGTCTGTCTGCCCCCTCTTTCTCTGTCTTTCTGTCTGTCTGCCGTTCTCTCTCTCCCACCCCCCCCCTCCCCCACCCCCTCTCTTCTGAAAAAGATCAGGTGCGCATTCATGCCGTACTAATGACATTGGAAAATCTAAATGATTTGCAACATGACAGCGAACTTCAGCTTGGACCAGATCAATTTCTCTAGAGAGTCTCTGTTAGTTGTTCAAACAGCTGTGACAAAATTAAATGCTGTAAAAAGTGACAACTGGAAATCTCAAATTACGGAAGTAACAGCTTTGTTTTAAGCCTGGCAGGTACATGGCAGCACAGGGAATACAACTTTCAAAATTGATTAAACGAATTACATGGGCATTTCGCCAGACAAAATTAAACCAACAAAATAAATAAATGTAATAAATAAATAAACACAGAAATCAACGAATATAAATGAGGAAGAGGGATTGCCTTAACGATGTTGCTTTTAACCGGCATAAATCTAATTCGCCAAAGCGTCGAAGTAAGACTGATCAATTACAACAGTACCGAAATTAACAGTAGAATTATTTAATGTCTACGCCAAATAAAGGTGTGCAGAATTTTGAATTATATTTATCGTAAAACGATGCTGACTATAAAAGGACGGTAAAATTTCGCTTCACTGGACTGTTGCAATGTCGCATGGCTGGTTGGTACATACTGCACTGCCAAACAGTTATTTGTGTTATTTGAAATTTCACCCTAAAGCCCGAAGAAAAAGTCTTATCCAGTGTATACCCAAAATTCATTCCTAGACTAAATTTATTAACAATGTGAGGCTAGCTCTTCAAACTGGCGCTCTAAAAATATCACGGCATGATTGCCTGAAACATGAATACACTGACATACGAGACCGTACGTCAACAAGGGTAACTGCAGGTGTATTCAGGAAGTATAATAAGGAAACCGAGGCTCCGCTGTGTGAAATGTCAGTGTCAATGTTAGTGTGTCCCAAATCAAGTACAGAAAAGGCGAGAGATAAGCTGGGCCCAGATATCAATAAGTATGACGTGATCTGCAGCCAAATACTCTGCTGACATCATACAGTTACAATTACAGGGACAGAAATGCCCAGAGCAAGTAGAAAGAGATATCAAACCAGCATTATAGTTATCCTTTAGATTACACACCACAAAACCTGATTTTGTCTTGCCTGCCCCGAAGGTGAAAGGTGATGAAACATTCAACAAGAGTAACATGTAGCCAAGGTTAGCAGGGAGCCAGTGGTATTCTTTATGCTGCACTTGAAGGTTAGGTAAATATAACGTAAGTCACACCTACACATACATGAAATTGACTTGACTTGGCTGGCAAACGGCCAACCAAAGGTGCAGGTAAACGTACAACTCTGGTCCAAAGGCTACGTTACATATTAAAGACAGAGAGAGAGAGAGAGAGAGAGAGAGGGTGAGACAGAGACGGGGAGGGGAAGAAAGAGAAAAAAAAGAGAGAGAGAGACAGACACACACAGAGAGAGAGAGAGAGAGGGGTCATATGATAAAACAATATTTATACTTTTATCGACCACTCGATAACTGCGAGTTAAAAGCAAACGTTGAAACAACAACGACAACACCGAATATTTCTTTGAGTGCCCCATGGGAGACAACTTAGTACATACTGTACTGTGAAGGCCACATGTCTGTCACCTCCATTATTGGGAATAGGAAAACAGAGAACTGGGCTCAAGTGAGCTTTTCTGTATAACCACATGACAATACATAAAGGTCCACACTAATGGTTCTGAACTCCCTTTATGGGTCTCCTCAATACTCTTCTATTGCTCTTCCGGGATTCCGCAGCTAGCTAGACATTTTGTCGTTCTGAACTCATCATATCTAAACTAGATTCAACCCAATACATTATTATAAATTTTGCCACTCCATTAACAAAGATCAACAATCTTCTGTGGCTATCTTTAGCTGTAGCACCAAAGAACACAGAATTCTCGCATTTCTCTCGGTTTTCCAGCCACACTTTCAGAGATTCCGCGCCTACGTGACATTTCACTGAGCCCTGATGGCAGCCAAACTGCCACGCTGTCGAAAAAAACGTACAGGCCAAAAACCAAGATTTAACAAGAGGGACTTACAGCATCTCTGTTTCATTCTTTGTTCAATTTCCGTAAGTTGTGACCAATGCAAATTATTAGTCGTACAAAATTGTGACCCGGATCGTGACAGAGCATCACTTTATTCTATTAATTGATGTTAGAAAGTGAAAGTGACCTGGAATGTCGAATACGATCTTTTTCAGTAGTATGGCAGCAAAAGCACTGGATTTCTACACAGTGTAAAGTAAACGATCCGCCCTTTGCTGAGCCACTTGCTCACTGAATACAGTCAATGTAAGCCTTGGCTGTAAGCCCGAATGAACATCGATAATCCGTGGCCCGCAGAAAGGTCCTCATTTCTCCAGTTCCCCCAGCCATTCGGTCTTCTCTTGATCTTCGGGCGTTGCCCAACACGAACTGGAAAAATAGAAGAAAAAAAAAAGACCTTAAATATGATGTTTCTGGCAGACGTGGACGGCTGGGTGTGGATAAAGTGAAGCGTAAGGTATTGAAGGGTTAATGGCCTTGGGTTCTAAAGGCCTGGGGGAGGTTGTATTGACGTAAGCATTGCGTTGATGTTGTAAAGAGTCTATGATATTTGAAACGCTTGAAAAGTCGTCAATTGTAATACGCGACGAGCGGCATGGTAAGTAGAGCAAAACTGGGCATTTAAAAATATGCACAGAGAATGTATCGTAAATAATGCTGACCTAGGTGAAAGTAGATATAGATAGATAGATAGATAGATAAATAGATAGATAGATAGATAGATAGATAGATAGATAGATAGATAGATAGATAGATAGATAGATAGATAGATAGACAGAGAGACAGACAGATAGATAGACAGACAGACAGACAGACAGACAGACAGACAAGATAGATAGACAGACAAGATAGATAGATAGATAGATAGATAGATAGATAGATAGATAGATAGATAGATAGATAGATAGATAGATAGATAGATAGATAGATAGATAGATAGATAGATAGATAGATAGATAGATAGATAGTGAAGCCCTAGTATTAAATTTTATACCACAACGCTACGAGGAGACATTATATTCAGTAAAACAGACAAGACACCCAGATAACACAGAGAATAATAAAGAAAAAAAAATCACGTCACCTTTGGAATCGAGTGCTGACTCCAGTCCAAGCTAAGCTGCTCAGGTCTTTGACCTGGGATTTGGGAAGAGAATAAATACTAAAATAGACAGTACGGACGAGAATCGAGACAAAAGACAAATATTACATCAGCAAAACATCTTGGCTTCACAGATCTGACAAAACCAAGGTTATTTATTAATAATACACATGATCAAAGGTCTGCTGTTTTCTGGACACATGATATTGGGCGAGTTTGCATTTGGATAATAATACCGGGCGGTATTTATGATATTTTTCTTCAACTTTCAACGTCAATATTTTCGAACTGAATTTTTTTACAGCTGGACTCGCACTCTCAGCCACACCGATATTCCATGGCGATGAGCTAGCTGTGTAAGTGACTTTGTTATGTTCAAGATTAGGTATTCCTTTTTTTATGAACTTACGTTCGTGTGTGTTTTGACAGCAATTTCGTTCTCCTGTTTTAGATGTTTGCTTGTGTGCATGTGAGTATATTATGTGTGCGTGCTTGCTTGTTTTGTCTGCTCTTTTCATTTTCTCTCCTTCAGTTTGTAAGCACTTTTTAAAAAAGGTTGTGCAAACCATGAATAGAGACTAGATAACATGGAATCCCAAAATCAAAGAAACAATGAATAAAACAAACAAATCAGAAAAAAAGATGAGACGAGTGAAAAGTCACTGAATTTGATTTGGAAGCTGTACGTCTTTATCTAACATATATATAGATTTTTACACCGAGAGATAGATGATTTTCCTTTCATATTTTAGATTTTTAAAAAAAAACCCATTAAAAATGAGATTTTCGAGCGAAGGGAGCTTTTGTTTCACGAAAAGCAATGAATTTTAAATGTTACACTGAAATGTAACACCTTTTATCAAATTAATGTGAAATAATATGCGTTGTGACTCTGACATTTGAAGTTTCACTGACATCCAAAACTAAACTAGTACCTAAATCTGATTCCAATGCTGCCAAATCTGCCTACAAACAATGTACATACGACAACCACAAAGTGTGTCACTGTCACACACTGACGACAAATCTGGGTCAATTAGACCTATATCCAAGTTCCGTATGGTGAGAAATTGAAATGATAACTAACAACTTCACAGCTGGTGTGGGGAAGTCGGGGATGGGATAAGAAATGGTAAGATAAGATAAGTTGAGAAGCAATTTATTAGCCTTTGAGGGGAATTCATTTTCACAGAATGTTCATTGCCATTCATGATTCAAACATGCTGGTGTATCATTACGTGTATTAAACAAATCATAATTCAACGAGAGACATAAGACATGAATTGATATGGAGCCTTATATCTTACTAGAATGCGTTGTTGAGGCGAATTGTAGATGGCAAGAACGATCTCTTGATCTTTTCATGTTTGGTTTGGTGTGTATTATTTTACCTCTACTATTCTATAATCTATTGGATAATGATACTGACAGCATACGAATTCGTTCTTAAACTCTGGACACGCACGTTCACGGGCCATTGTGCTCACAAATGACAATGCCTAGAAAATGCGTGTGTATCACTGAAACATTTTAACTGTCAGTGATTCACAACGTATCTCCAGCAATACAATACAATATCTAACGTTCTGATAGTTCAAACACCCAGTCAGAGGCAGTGGCCTGAGACACACATGTTACATGATTTTAATTAAAGCATAATATAACTATATCATATCTATTAACCTGATGATATCTTTGCTAGCGTGCGTTAGCCTAATGAGTAAATGACATTATATTCATAACAATGATGGGGAAGCTCATTAAATCCCCCCCCCCTCCCCGTAAAAAAAAATATATATATAAATTATTGATGGCATTACAGTTTTCCCTTGACTCTGGAAAGGCCCACATAAGCTGGCAGTAAAAAGAAAAGGTAAGCCAGAACGGAACCGTGTAAGAGCTTCAGCACTTGCAGTGTCAGAGATTGTATCAAGATAATGGTCCCGCGTGATGGCCAGGCTCCAATTCAGCACGTGGAAGGCACGCGACACTCTGGGCTGGATTGACAGCGGTTGTCATTTATTTTTTGTTGTTGTTCTAAAAGACCCAGTGAAAGTGGTGACCGGGCGCTCGGGAGATAAAAATCTCTTTCAATCACAGGGCCCATTAGGCATAGTCTTTGTGTAGGCTGCCTAAAGCAAAATGACTAAACGTAGAACTGCCAGATTTAACAAGGTCAACATTTATAACACGTTTGAATATTTAACCTTCCACTTTTATATATATGTAAAGAAAATAGGAAGGTTATGTTGTTTTCCAGGTTTTTGGCCTTTTCTGTTGTTAATCGCGTTTGATTTTTTTTCATTACTAACACATTTTGAGGACAGTCCTTTGGCTTTATTAACATAAAGTTGTAATGTGGAGATGTCCTCTCACGGCTGCATGTGCACAGCTGGATACAGCATTAATAACGCTGTGCCTATTCTTGTTTGAAACTCATTCCAAATATTGTGTTGTGAATCCTCTGATAAAGCATTATTTGTCTTCACATTTCACCGGCCTAAACGTCCTGTAGCATTGACTTCCACAGGTAACCAAGGGACAAACACTCCCCGCACAGTGAAAGTAAAGGAGATCTCCAG
>OZ007570.1:63840369-63910369 GCA_963931925.1 Onchidella celtica | reverse complement strand
CTACTGTACATACACTAATGTTTGAATCTTTGCCAGTCCTCTTCTGGGACGCAAAAGGTTCTGTTCTCCTGTCCAAACTCCTTAGTCAATAATTATGTCATCGTGGTAACTGGAAAATGTCGAGGTGATTACTGTTTTGTTTCATTTATATCAGAGTAGCCTGTCGGGCAAGATATGAACTGAATTAACGGTACAAACTTCTAACACGATCAGACACCATACTTTTTGAAATTTTAAAAAAATTCTTGAGAACATTTTCATTTTTTTTCTCAACATGGCCCCCGTATCCATAGCAATGGACAGAACTTTTTGTGTGTGTATGAGTGCGTGTGTATGGCTGATTATCATCTTTCGTAATCTTGTCAAACCATATCCAGAGGTTTGTAGCCTTAATTAAATTACCGGCGTGTGATGCATGGAAAACATTCCGTTTTTGTCACGTGATTTTCTTCTTTTTCTTTTTTTAAAGGGGGGAGGGGAGGGAGGCATTATTATGGGGACAAGGTGGTCTAGAGGCAAGGTGCTCGCCTCTCATGCCAAGGGTCTCGGGTTCAAAACCCGGACAGTGCAGGCATGCTGGAAATCGGGATTTTTCTCATATTTTCAAGTCGCTGATCCTATTGGGGGGGGGGGGGTAGGATCAAGTACCTAGTCTTCTCGGATAAGGACGAAAAATTCGGAGGGCCCGTGTGCACCTTGCGCACGTTAAAGATACCTTGGCAGTTGGAAATAGTAAAGAGCAGGCCGAACAGGCAGCTGTCCTGGCTAAATTGAAATTAATAGATTAAAATTCATCCATATCATCCCCCCACCAGCAACAACAAAATTTATTATTCATTATTAAATATACATTATTATTAACAAATATTAATATTCAAATATTATTTGAGTTGTGAGTTGTGAACTGCGCCTAACAGGCTGCATTACAATTTGCTCTGAGATAGAGAGAGGTAGAGAGAGTGAGCGAGACAGGGAGAGAGAAAGAAGCAGTGTAGTGTGTTGAGCGCTTCGCAGGCGCTCCTTTCTGCCCTGTGGTTGACATGTTGCTTATGTATAAAGCGCATAGAGCATTTAAAAAAAATGGATATGCGCTATATAAATGCAATCCATTATTATTATTATTATTATTGTTGTTATGGGTGCTGGCATGAAATACTTTATTATTGATATTATATTAATATGAAAACAAAGGTTATCATTATCATATTACCTCGTATTATGAAAACAATTACCAGGCTACTCTTTGGCGTTATGTAAAGACCAACTGCGCAGTAAGTATTAGCCTAATTCCGGATGAAGGAACAAATAACCGGTAATTGATCTGTTGAGATGAGACTGTAGACTAATCCGTCCCTTGAGAGTAGACTCGAGAAGCTAACAGTCCTCTCGTTAACCAGGCTAACGCAGCATTCTGCCTGTCGCACAAAAGCAATGCAATGTCCCTGCACTACTGACTGTCCCCATATGCGCATACATCGCTCCTGTGGTACGTCACAGCGCTAATTGCGTATGGTGCGTTGGTGGTTTGAGTGAACAACAACATGATGTAATTATTATATCATTGCTTTCAAAGGCTTATTGTTATTGTCTTTCCTTATCTTGACCCAGGCACGCACATTCGACTAGCTGTCGATTTCCAGTCGTGTTTTAGTCTCATGCCTCTCTATTGTCTCTGCACAATGCTCGTGTCTCCCTTGTAAGCGCATTTACATTCCTTAGCTTAGGTTTCAGAATATTTTACTAAAAAAAGTCGCATTTGCACGTGCGTTTAGCCCTGTATTATTGTTATGTAACATTCATTTTAATTGTTTCGTCTCCCATTTCCTGTGTTCTGTTTTGTCTTTTTGTTTCATCTTACTCTTTCCTCTCATTCTCCGATACTGTTCATCTTTTTAATTGCCGTCAGCCTTATAATTATCAGTAATCATCCAAAACCTCATTTTATTCCATTCATCCTACTTGCTTGTAACAAAGCTTAATTAATAACAACATTACTTTGATACTTTCACTTCACACGTTCACACACCTATTTAGTTACATAATAATATTCTTACACATAATACAGGTGTGACTTCGACTGAGAACGGCCAGGAAATGCCATAAAAGGAAAGCCAATCACAACATGTCTGGTATCACTTTGTCGCTTCCCAAAATAATGTTGGCAGAAAACGATTCTAAATACCGTCACGATTGTACAGCCAACGCAAGTGCTGAGCTTAACAGGACAGGAAATGTAATACCTGTTTTCATCTTGTGGCAATATATCATGAAAAAATATTGATGACCACTGTGCAGCGATACATTAAATTTTCACTCAAGGAAATGTATTCAAATGAAAAACTTTTCAAACACAAGTAAAGTAAAGTGAAGTGCAAATGCAATCGTCATTTGTCCATAAAATTTAGACATTCAAAGTCCTTGCAAAGCGTTTTTGGAAAATGAAAATATAATTATTTCACTACTTAAGAGATAAGAGTCACTCTGTATCCATGACGGGAATTCTCATTCACAGAGCGTTTAAGAGCACATAAATGGTGTACACATCTTACACATCCATACACAAACATATCATAAGTCAGTAAACTCGGTCACAGACATACATGAAGTGATATGGTAAGGAACCATAGTGAAATATGGCACACGTCCAGCTATGGTGTCTTGTTGTGGCAAAGTGCGGAGAGCAAAAACGATCTTCTGTATTTTTTAAGATACAAAATGTGGAAACCTAGAGCCATTTTGCATTGTATGTATATGTTTGACTGACCTGATATGTAGAAAAGATGACTTTGTATCATCAACAAGGTGGGCGTCCACTGGTCATGACGTATGTACAGCGTCATCAGACGCTGGGCGTGGAACGGTGCCCAGCAGATGAAGAAAGCTACCACCACCGCCACTGAAAAAAATAAATGAAAACATTAAATTCACATTTTAACATGAATGAACGGCCCGGCGTCGTTTATGACGTTACAAAAGCATCACTAAAACGATGAAAATAAAGATCAAATTTAACATTGATCGGATTCAAATTCTGCATGTGATGATCTTCTTGTTCCTCTTCACTTTTGTCTGAAGTTATCGTTACTAACTGAAAATCAGAATCGTCACTTTTTCCTGTATGTGGCCACATCATATCACTCAGTGCTAGTTGTGACAGCTCTAAGGTATTATGGTTTTATTATTGGAACAGGAACACCTTTTTTTTTTTTTTTATAGATATTTGCTTTTAATACTGAAAAATGCCAACTCTTCTCTCTAGTGACAAATAAATTGTGCCATGCACAACGTCAATCCGCTTGTCTGTGTTTCTGTGCATGTCAAATATCTCATTCCTTTGGCTTCAGGATTAGAATTTCAGGCCATTCTTCTCCCACATACATCAAAGAAGAGTTGCATTTCATCACCGACTGCAAGCTATGCGTAATGCTATTCAAAAATCATGGGATCCGAATTGATGAAGACACCAGGTGGAGGCTAATTTTCTATGCAGAAACTATTGTAGGCTCACCAAAACTATGGGGAGGTTTGGGGTCTGAAATAATCATAATCACTACTGTTTATGCTTTCGGCGAAGATACGTTAAAATGGTCGCCTCAGCCAGTTGACAACGATTGGCTCATCCTCGTCTAACATTGCTCTCGTACGCACATTATTATATTATTTCCTCACAGCCCTGCTAACGATCTATACTATGTTTACTGTGGAGTGGCAACGGCGCTTGCAGTTAGTTTTGTGCCTAAAAAGCCCTCTATTTTATACTAAACATGACATTTGTGAAACATTAATTCTTGTGCAGTTTGTACTGTGTAAGGGTTCTAACTGAAACTCAACGTTTTCAAACACAATAATTCTATTCTTTCTGTTGAGGTAAAAGCAGCAAAACTGAATGATAATGCTTTCACACTGCATCAGTTTCATGGCATAGATTCGGTAAATCACAATTAACAAGAGAAATGAGCCTTGCATAAAATAATCAAAATGTTCAAAGCTGAAGTTAATGAGTTTTTGTGCATTAAGGGCCAGGGCCAATAGATGGAATGTTCCAGTTCGTCTCCCCTCCTCCTTACCCAACCCACCCCCCTGCAAAAAAAAAACCCAAAAACCCCAAAAACCAACAACAACAGCAGATTGAACGATGTAAATTTGTAAGAACTTTTTTGTTTCGTTATTTTCCCACCTTTGTTTTTGTTTTGTAAATTATCTAATTTATCGTCACTGCAAATTATCATTAAGTTTAAATGTTTCGTGTTTGAACAACATTAAAATCCTGTATGGATAATTACAAAATGGAGCTGACCTTTTAGTAAATTACATCTTTTCACGCTCTACCAACAGGCTGATTGTTTAATGTCTTGTTTTGATTGTCATGAAAATTAGATAATTACACATCGCATAGGATAAAACCTTAAAACGGTGGGGTGAGAGCTCGAACTCGCTAAAGTAGGAGATAATAACTTTTAAGAACAGCAGAGAATTTTGGGTGTTAAGAAGACTTTCTTGAGCTTCCTTGTAGACATCGCTACTTGACAATGTATCCTGACCTGGGTCAGTTTACTGGGAGTTGATTGACCTGTGGGGGTAGGATATCCACAGCCTGGACTAAATCTTGGACAGGAAGGTTGGGACGGTGGTCAGATCTGATTCCACTGACTTGATCCTAATTAGGCGCGAAATGAAGAGGTAATGGCGGAAATGCGTGGTGAGGACTTATGGGTAAGAACGAAGGAAGAGCTCATTAAAAGAGCTATACTAATTAAATGTCAGTCAGCTTTTAGTGAGCAACTGGCGAGAGGTTCCCGGACGCCACTGAAATGGCCTTCTCTTGTTTGATTATAATCTTAGGCATTCATAATTATTTTATCCGGTCGCTTTTCTAATATTGAATGCGCCTTTTTTATCATGTTCAAGTGTCTCCCCTCAAGCTCCCTTCGGTATATTGTCAGTCAATGGTCTGCTCAACAGCTCCGTGCATTCATCAAAAAACATTAATTATCAATTAAGAGTGTAGGCACTCACTCGTCAGAGATGTTAGACAAGAATTTGCTGACTCCATGAAGTCAAATGGGAAGGTTTTAAGAATCTAAAAGTATGTTCATTGCTAATTAATGAGTTCATTAATGGACCTGTTTTGTCTAGAAATTTGGCGCTGGAATCAATGACTTTCATGCAAACTAAAGTGCGTTTGACTGGCAGCAATACTTCGAAACTGAATGATTTATTTTGTAAATCGTCAGTCATTAAGGCAGTACTGAGAACAGTTCTTGGGCAGAAATGCCAGGCATTAATACACTTTAGTTATTTATTATAATATTAACAAATTATTTCGGAAATTGCCAAAGTATTCTTATTTCGTTTTCTTTCACTGGAATTCTGTGGGGTCCCAAAAGGGGTTGGGACAAAGTTAAAACACGAGGGAAACTTGTATGTTGCAAATCCCGTGGTTAAAAACAATGAAGAAATGTTAGAATAATCGTAAACGCATTAGAAACAACTGTTAAATTTCTGGAAATTCCTTTCGAGAATCGCGACCGGTTTAATGATTTTGGTTTTAAAAATCATTTCAATCACTTTCTGATTTATGCAAATTCTGCACTTTCTGATTTATGCAAATTCTGCACTTTTTCAATCGTCGCAATCACTAATTCACGTACATCGTCAAACTCCTGTATCACAAAAGTACCCCGGGAACAGCAGTCGGACCTATTCGGCTCTACCACTGACCGAGCTAGCTAAGGCGTCGCTAGGCTCCCTAATCAACTGCCATCATTATTGCTGATGTGTGAAGCCCGTCTTGGCCGAGATAAAAGGGGAAATGGAGATAGTAACTGACCAGCGGTCACCGGGGAAGGATATAGATCTTCCAGCTGGACAGTCGGACATGATGGCATTGATGACATAGCGAAGAATTATGGCAATATCCGAATGGTGAGTCCGGTGTTAACGATGTTTTTCTCACAGAATACAATTGATTTGTACTCTCAGAGGGCCATACCGAAGAACAAACAAAATTGGGAAAGTGCATAATAATTTCCAACACAGACCACACTAAGATAATAATCCAAAATAGATATGCACGGACATGCTCATCGTAACACAAGAAAAGTAAAAAATCAATAAAACTGAATTCCACCGCCCCCCCCCCCCCCCGAAGGATTCGAACGTGGAACATCTTCTACCCAGGTCAATTGCTCTAATCACTGGACCATGGCATTGGTTTAAGACAATCATATTTGGGACAGAAGATGAAACTTTCATTCATCCATAAATATTTCCGCCTTCATGATGGAAGTTCGTATTGAGAGAATAATCTACCCTCGGTCTGAATATCATCTTCAAACTTAGAAGGGCGTAGTAATAATTACCGACGAATATGGTTGTGGATGTATACAAATGGCGAGAGAGGAAAGGAAGAAGAGATCAAGAGGAGGATTATAGAATAGGAGGAAAGGAGTAACGTCAGAAAGGAAACAAAAAGCAATCAAACCCCTTTCTAATAGCTTTACCGCTAATAGCTGATCCATTCAAGCCTGGTGTAAGATCAAAACTGATGTCAGTCAAGCATTGATTTAACAACTCAGTGCTCGAGACATCAACAATCAGCCCAGCATGCACCAACAGGAAGTGGTCGGCGCCTACATGTTCAAGCGTCACATCGGCGCCTTCAAATAATGCCGACTTCTTTCAGCCGTACCGTAAAAACGCGCAATTCACTGCCAGAATCAGTGTTTAGGTCTAAGAAAAGTGGCGTCATTGGCCCGGCTGAGTTGTGTGTTTTCCTATTGTCTGGGCTTTGCAGAAGAATGTCTTTTTTCTCTGTAGTCAACAAGAAAAACAAAAAAAACTGGGATCTAGATAAAGCACTGTGCTGTCTTCATGAGTGTGTAATTTCACGTGTGTACGTGCAAGCTTCACAGAAACTGACGGGCGAAGAATCCAAATAGGAGATCGGAAATTCCGTTTTTTTTCTAACGGTACGGCCATAAGCAGGTATCAGAACAGGCCTTGTTCTAGTTTGGCCACAATCTGCTATTTTATTAATGGAAGCGCATATCCGTACAACATGTTGTGCGGATATGGACAGTGCATATCCGTACAACGCGCACAATTCGATGACGTAGAACACACACCGGAATTCTATATTACTGACCTTGTTAATCTGCATAGTTTTTAAAAATATGAATCCGCTTATTAGCAAAACCATCCGGCTTCTGCTCGGAGATTGCGTGATCTGCGCTAATAATATACTTGAGTGACGTCGATCACCAATGGCTACCCCAACCCCTTTTCGCCTGATTAGTCAATCTGACTACCGCCCATTGATACAAACTGACTCGACCCTCACGCCCCCAGGTCCATCTGACTATTCCATGTGTTGTCGCTTTAAATTCGTGAACACCATACCAAGTTTTGTTTCAGCAAACCTTCACCAGCCGCGCTTTTTGTTAAACATGTTGTACGGATATCCACTGTCCATATCCATACAACATGTTGTACGGATATACACTTCCTTTATTAATAACCGATCAAACAACGACTTTCATGCTTTTTTCTTCCGGTACAGTCGGTCCTAGGATATTCTCACAACACGACGCCCAAGAGAAATCGGCATTTTTTTTTTTCTATCATTAATGACGTGCTCCATCATCCGAAACGTTATACGAGGGTCACTAGAGAATTATCCCGAACGACACAAAGAGAGTTACGCAAAAACCTTTATTTCTTTACAGCTTTTCAAGATACCCTCCCTGATTATATACACACGTCCAAATTAAACCACGGACCAAAGCAGTTCTTAGGCATGGCATGAGAGAGAGAGTGAACTTTTACGTCACTACACAGTGGCTCAAAACATGTATACAACTTCTGAATAATTATTTATTAATACAGTGCCCTCTAAGATAAATCCAAGATTGATTATTTAAATTAACTAAGACAGATATGTAAGTATTTGAGTTGTCGCATATTTTCAAACGGGTGGCCGTTCTGGGTCAGGCTAATGACAATGGATTTCATCAGAGCTCCAAACAGCATGAAAGAGTTCACGATAATGTAAATACATCGTTTTAGACACCCCGTACACAGCGTACCGACCACATTCAGAGCTATTCAATCAAAACAGTGATCCTAACACCCGGCCCAGTGCTGACTTTATATTCGTACACACGACTACGTTCTTTTGCGTTCGATCCTGCAATGCCATAGCTGTGTGACACGAGTTTAAAACTGTTGCATTGATGCAAGATGCATTGCATTCGTTTCGGCAAATACTAAAATGGCGAATTCCTGGTTTATAAGAGAGTTTGCCGGCACAACATGGGAACACCCATTTGTCACGTGATACACTGACAGCTCATCCCATGAAATTAGGAAAAAGGGGACAAAACAAATGCATTCAGTTCATTTTAAAATATCAAAAAAAAATTGTTACGTATTTCTTGTATTATATTGTCATGGTGAAACGGAAATGGCTTTTGTGAATTCAATTTATTGTCGTAGGCCCATTGGGAACCAGACAAAGTATTCAAATATAATTATTGTCACGAAAACAAACGCACACGTACACTCACCCACGTAGAGAGAGAGAGAGAGAGAGAGAGAGAGAGAGAGAGAGAGAGAGAGAGAGAGAGAGAGAGAGAGAGAGACAGACAGACAGACAGACAGACAGACAGACAGACAGACAGACAGACAGACAGACAGACAGACAGACAGACAGACAGACAGACAGACAGACAGACAGAGATAAGTACTTTGTTTGCAAGGGTTATAAAGACACGCACGAAACTACCAGACTGTTTCGGCGGGACTGAACTGGATTCTCTCACACTACAGGACAATCCAACAGCAAGTTCTGTCTTGGCATTTCTATACAGTAACCAATGGCATGGTATGCTGAAACCAGATAATATATCTCTTGAACCAAGTTACGTCAACAGATGAAGATAATGACAAGGGAGGTACATAAGGGACTGGACTACAGACATTAATAAAAGTCAGCAAGTTAGCTGTCTCAAATGAAGAAGGCCCTAGATACTCTATTAAACTCACTTACAGTAATAACCAATGAGAATCGCCCTTGGATCCTTATTCAGTATAGAAGCTGTTAGTCTTAAAAAAAAATTGTACAGGGAAAGAGTTCAATTGACTGACATCGTGTCTTCTTTATGAAGCATCAAACAAACAAGCGGGACCTCTGATCAGACATTGTGTATCATTACACGATATAACATAACGTCAGTTCGAGACCTTCGTTCTTGTTTGTTCTTGATACATTTTCTTAAAAACTGGAGATCTTTTAGCATGTAGAAGAAGTATATAACAAATGCACACATTGACACTTGTTTAAAATGCGTTGTGGCACTTATTAAGCTGTTTCTCAGTTCCTATTTATTCCAACTCCTTATCATAATACTAAAGCCGCAAACGTTTAACGTCGAATTTCTCAGTTGTGCAAAAACGGGAGTTGGAACAAACAAGAGCGAAGGTTGCGAATGATTAAGAATCGATCATGAGATTATCAGCAGGACAATTTCGTGACATACATTTCCACATTATCAGATACGACTATTTAATGGTGAGTGTCACTTGCACAATAATTCGAAAACACACAGAGCACAATATGAAAGACTTTGACACAAACCACTTCACTTTAGTTCATATATCAGACGCTACCTTCTCAGCAACTGTTGGAGTGTTTTCTGATAGCGTCGCACCGCCCTTTTAAATTCCAAGTGAGACTTGACATTTTGTTTCTTTCTGTGACGCCACTTGAAACTTGGAACAAAAAAACAAAAAGCATCGGTTGTCGCACTGGCGGACCTACATTTTGGAACCCTGAAGCTTGAACTGTTATGGGGCACCTTCGCAACCAGCAACAATAGGGTAATATCCAAAATCCATCCATTAAAAAAAGGTTTCTTCAGGACCCCTAAACGTCATTACTTTCCGGGTAGATCCGCCACTGGGTTGAGGCACTTTTGACGAGAGCTGTCCCTTGTTTAATTGCCATGAGTAATTAATGTTTGGCTGACAGAAAAAACGTTTTTCTGGGGATTCATAGTCTGTCTTTGGAATTGATGGAAGATTTTGTATTTACTGAAAGAGGAGCTAATAATTGGCTGGCAGACAGACGAATAATAAGGACGTGTCTTTCAGTATTGAAGGAGACAACAAACGAACAGATTAACTTTCATCGACAGACAGATAAACTATTGAATGGACGAACAGGTAAATGAAAAGTGGGATGACAGTGTGAAGAAATGGTAAATTAAGAAAACCGGAAGTCTCAACCAGAGATACAGAATGTGATGGAAAATATACAATGTATTTTTAAAAACTCTGACTGAATATGGAAAACGACTCGCTAAAATTCAAGAAGCTTCCAAAACTCAATATTAGTGATGTCTATAAAATTGCTCTACTATAAATTTTACATGGGAAGTGCGAGATTTGCAGCAAAATCAATATATGGCCTTTAGCGTCTTTACAGACGGTCTTAGCAGCTAGAATATTCACTTTCACTTTGACTGACAGCTTCTCTCGTGGCTTATTCTACCAATGTTTGACCCGAGAGTGCGATGGCAGTGATTGCAGGTCAGTCTTTTGGGTTCACTTTGGCGAGTGTTTTCATTCCGCCTCTGTCGTTTTGTCAGGTATGTTTCTTTTGCCTTGAAGTCTATTGCGAGCGTGCCACTGCGCAATTTTTGTCTCCATCTGCTTCGATCATTTGCAAGGTTCTCCCATTCATTGGGGTCGATGTTGAATGCTTTCATCGTGACCTTGCAAGTGTCTTTGAATCGCAGATGTGGCCTACCTCTGGGTCGGTTGCCAGTAGCAAGTTCCCCGTAGAGAATTTGTCTGGGGATGCGATCATTTTCCATACGGTGGAGATGTCCAAGCCACCGCAGTCTTTTTTTGCCTAGGAGAGCTTGAGTTGATGGAATGTTGGCTCGGCTCAGAACTTCGATATTTGAGATCCTGTCTTGCCACTTGATCTTGAGAATTTTGCGTAGGCAGCGCAGGTGGAAAGAGTTGAGGGATCTTTCATGTTTGGAGTAGGTGGTCCATGTCTCTGAGCCATACAGCAGGGTGCTTAGGACGCAAGTTTGGTACACGAGTACCTTTGTTTTGATGGTCAGCTTGCTATTGTTCCACACCCTTTTTGAGAGTTTGCCAAAAGCTGTGGCCGCCTTTCCTATTCTGGCATTTATTTCAGTTGTTATGTCTGTGCTACCACTGATGGTTGAGCCTAGGTAGCAGAATTTTCCCACTTGCTCCAGAGGAGAGCCATTCAGCATGATTGGGTTGGGGTTTCTCAAGCCTTGTGTCAAAACTACAGTTTTTGAGATACTGATCTTTAGCATGAATTTGTCACAGGCTTTGGCAAGGCTATTGATGAGAGCCTGGAGCGTGGTTTCATCGTGGGCCACGATTGCAGCATCATCTGCGAAGAGGAGCTCTTGTAACATAATATGCTCTGTACGAGATTTTGCTTTTAGTCTGGCAACATTAAAAATGGAGCCGTCCACTCTGGTGTTAATAAGTACTCCACCTGAACATTGACCAAAGGCATTCTTAATATCAATATGCGTGAATTAAAGCAACAAACTCTGTGACAGATAAAGTAATTGCCAACACACGCGGATTGGTACGTTTTCTCCCCCCGTGTGTGTGCTTTCTTCATGCTATGGAAACATCGGTGATGCCTCGCATAACGAAGACCGATGTTGCTGTGTGAAACTTGTCAATGAAGTATTGTTATTTGTATGTGTGTGTTGTTTGAACTGGCCATACATTATTCCTCTGCAGCAACTGCTAGTTGTACAAGCTGTCAAGAACCTTTTACGAACAGTCAACAATAAATTAAACAGTCTATGTTTTCCTTTGTGTTGTTTTTCTATCATCTTGTGCTGTTATGCGTCCAAGGGAGATGCAGGTTTCGGATATGGACCTGATGGGCAGTGTCTGCCATGGTTAGATTGATTTTTTCACTTGTTTCTTTGACATCCTCTATCCATCTTTCCTTAGGACTCCTCCCTATGTTCTAACCTCTGGTGCTGGTTGTTCGCTCGGAAGCCTCATGAGGTGAAGGAATCAGTTCAGCCTTGTTTTCCAAAATGTTCTAGACATGGCACAGTGTCTTTAGATTTAGATATTAACGGTATTTCCAAAGCTAAAATGAACATATCCTTATTTCCACAACTGGAGCACTTGAAAAGACATCAAGATCACGCATGTTTATTATTTTCGTTTGGCAGCCAGCCAGATACTTTGCTTCCAGATTATTAATAATTACATAGAAACAAAGCAAGCATGAATTACTTCTGTAAGAAATGAGATTTATCTGGCTAAACTGGTTAGCACATCCCAAACATCTATCTTTCTTTCACATTATTTAATCAAAGTGAGTGGTTATCAGAACTGAAATTCACAGTATTGTCTCTCTGTTCTCTCATGCTATCATCGTGAGCACGCGTGTTTTGCCAACAGAAGGGGTCAGATTGGCTGAATTTAATAACAATAATGCTTAGCGCTTGTAGTTTTTCATATGTTATGGTAAAGTATTTCTGAGATCAGTGAATACTTTAAAATGCTGTATGTCTGTTCAAATAGTGTTGTATTCTATTTTGTATTACAGCCTGGGGAGGAAATGCAAGGGAGCACGACCATAACAAAATTAAAACAACTCTATCATCAAAAAAGCTTGCGATCTAATTAACAGTGAATACGTCAACTTTGATGAGTTATTTGTGCATTCGTGCAAACAGAAACTAAAATCACTTCTAAATGATTGCTCCCACCCCTTGTTCCATCAGATAGTCCGATCCCAAAGAAGTGGGTGAATACTGTATTTAAAAACAAACAGAGAGCTCTGCAGAGGGTCTTTTTTGCCATCCGCAATTCGAAGTAGTGGTGTTTCCTGATGTGGTGTGCTATTGTTAGTTTTTCCAAAATTTAATGGATTGTTCTTACAGTGTGTGTGTGTGTGTGAGCAATGTTCTTACCTGTTGGTAATGTTGTGTGAGTAATGTGCGTGGGTGCAGTGTGCGTTAAAGGCCTGTAGGTCTTAGATATTGTATTTGTACTGTTACTGATGCTGTGACAACACATTTCCTGGAAGCAGGATAATAAAGTCATATCTTATCTCGTCTTATCTTATCTATAGGAATGAATGGGGGTAGTGATCAAAGCAGTGATATTACGAACCACTGAAAATCACACTGACTGATCATGTTACAACCACATTAATGTGCTCTATGTGATCTTTAAAATGTGTAAAATCAGAATTAGATGGCAATAGCAACCTGGTGTAGATGAAACTGTCAGTGGCACATACAGAGATGTTGGTAATGTTAACATTAAACCATACAAAAACCACTGCACCTTCAGGGATCTCAGACAGGAAATGACGTATTATTCATGGGTCTTGCACTCTTTTGGAAATACAAACACACAAACAGAACAATTTAATTAATTTCGGGGTCTGAATAGAATGAATTTTCAAAAAAAAAACTCTTTTTCCAAGCACCGATTTTAATGGGTTGTTTTTTATTGTTATTGGCAACCTTCCTTCAAAACCGACCGTACAGCGAAGATATCGATAGGTTGGCCTGTCTCATCGTGAATGTAACAACCAGCCATTCACAACAAACTTCAAGAGTCACTGAACGTTTATTTCTTGTTTGAATACATAAGTGTCGTTTTGCCCAATAACAACTCATTGTCAGGAGTGAAACAGACCAACACTGCTGGTGTAGGCGCCAGACTCCTAACTCGCCACCCATAAATTTTTCTTCACACTAGCAAAATAGGCACTGCCCACACTGCAGCTAAACCCTAGGCTTACTGTACTATTAAACAATTTTCAAAGCTATTTTTGTTGTTATCGTACTATTGGTTGTTGTTTTTTTTTTTACTACTTTTTTTGTGTACTACTTTTTGTACTATTGTTACTATTTTTGGTACTAGTCACTAAAATACAATTTACAATGTCAATTGTCTTGGCATCTCCATTTACGTGTCTGTAATTTTAATGTCTGTCACATCATGCAATTTTTCCAAAAAAAAATAAAAAATGTAATGAGTAAGCCAATGTTGTTTTCAACAAGTTGTTTCGTCCAATAACAATCGAAGCAAAATTCAAATGTTCGACATTTTATGTTATTTCTCTGAAAGATAATTTTCTCGAAAATGTTAGTCTTTTTCAAGCCATGGCTTTGATTTTTGTGGTTCTAAAAGCGTTGTCATACTGACAATAGATGGCCAAAACGCTGCACTGAATGGCAAGCACGGGCAGGAAAAATAACCCGAGGACGACCAGGAAGAAGATGGCAGAATGATATTAAAAAGATGAGGAGGAACAACATGGATGAGGAAGACATTAGACAGGAAGGAATAGAAGTCATTGCCAGAGGGCGTGACATCCTGCAGTGGATGGACAATGCCGAGATGAAAGGTGAAAGTGTTGTCAGACCACTTATTGTATGAGCTACTTCTTGAGAAGAACCTCCCCACGGGAACTGAAGGGAGGGGTCGGGGAGAAGAGAGAGAGAGAGAGAGAGAGAGAGAGAGATACAGACAGAGACACCCCCCTCCAAAAAAAAAAAAAATGCCTTGCTAATGACTGTATTGTCACAAAAATAAATGTAGGTGAAGCGAGAGCGACGGTGAGAGAAATTCGAGCACCAGTGTTAAGACATTGTCAAGGACGGAGAGAAATGCGAGAACTGGTGGAGAGCTGGGCATCAAAACTTCAGTGATACGATCGCGAAACTCTTGTGTCGAGGATGCCTGTGTGTCTGTCAGCCTGGACGGACCTATCTGCCGAAGATGTTTTTTTGTCAGTCTTTTCTTTAATTCTTCTTATTATGGTACGCCAGTAGCCGCGACAACATGATAGATAAAAAGATTGCCCCATACCTGACAAGTGACAAGTTCTACTCGATGAACCATTTTGTTTGAATGTACGTGTGTACAAGAACAAGTACAAGTTTAGCTGTCTCGATGATCAACAGAATGATTTTAGTTTCCGTTCGAGTTTGGTGAAAGTGCGTTGATACGATGACGGTCAAGTTGTGCTAGGAAAAAACAACAACATGAAAATAGACAGACTATAACAGAAGGATATGACAGAAAGAGACCCAGAAGACCCCCCCCCCCCCCCACCAACCACTCGCCAACAGACTGATAAAGGCAGGTCAAGAAAAACAAAATATGTTGTGGTATGTACCCTCCACGGGGATATCTGTCGCTCAGTCTTTCTGAAACTAGTGTTTTTGTCTTGACAAAGTAGGTATCATTCCCTATATTATCTGCATTTTAATCTCTGTGAATATTCGAAAACTTGCCCGCCTGTCTATATTAAATTTTGTCGGTGTGCGTGTGTGGAATTTTCAGCGCCTTTCATTCCCATCGACCTAAATTGTAGAGATCGAATTTTTTCTGCTCCAGTTTTTCAATCACTTATTTTGGGGGTAGCTTTTTAGACTAAGCCAGCATAATTATGCGACTCTGTTGCGTTGAAGTTGCGTGTCAATCGCGTTGCAGTTTTGAATTCCGGGCGAATGAACGGACATGCGCACATATACGAGACATAGGCACATTACAGAGTCAACTAAGACAGCATGCAGTATGATAGCAAGTCGCCATTGAGCGCCCAACTTTAATTCTGACTTGGGAGTATCTTGTCACAGATGGACACAGTCTCTCGTGTGTGTGATGCTCTTACGTGGACAGCTGTCCTGATGTGAACAGTTGTCGAGAACGCTACAAATGTTAGTTCTTTCCACATTTTTCCTGTACCACTGCAGCTTCAGCGCAAGCCTTTCGTATTCTAACTTCAACATATAGCTAGTGTTAGGGGACGGTGGTATTTCATACAGTAAACTATAGCTGACCAATTACACAGCCCAGTGTTTTCTCTCATCTCCCGTAAGTACATGACATACGTCATTCCAACTTGTACGTCCGTCTCCACTCCCGGGCCTGGTAAACCCTTCAAGATCTATAGATTTCAGGCAATAGCCGAAGTGTTTAGAGACTGACACGGCCACATTAGAGGCAATGATGCTGGTTTGTGATGAAAGAAATTGCGCAGTTGTGCGTGAACTGGAAAGGAAGCGTCAGACTGCCAGCGCTCATTAGACATAATTCACACCACCGGAAAACACTTTGCCAAGGCGAAATGCATACAAAGTGGCCGGACTTGCATTGCATCCATCCATCTCAATAGATAACTATATAACACTTGAACTTAAGAGGCGCTTCACGGAGCTAGCAGGAATTTTATGGAGTCGCCATCTATGTCCATAAAATTTGAAGCTTTTTTTTTATTCGGAAGCCGGGTGCAGTCAGAGACTCAGTTTTAGACATAATGAGGTCTTCTCTGCGAAACAACAGGTTGGTTCCGCCCTATGACATAACAAAGTAACAGATCCTTTTTCTCCAACTTATGTCCGCTTGCAAATAGTTTCATGTCAACACAAAATGAAAAACATGAGAAAAACACACACACGCACATCCATCCATCCACCCCCCCGTCACCCCCCCCTACCCCCCACCCCCACACGCATATCCATCCATCCACCCCCCCCCCCATCCTCACACACGCGCACTCACAACTGTTCGGCGGTAGACCATGCTACTACAATGCTAGTTTACATCTAGATTCCAGTAATACATTATCAAAGGAGCCTTTGGTGCTTTAGAACGTTACCAATATAATTATGTGCTTGTACATGTACACACAAACAAATGTTTCATCGTGTATAACTTGCCAGGTATGAGGCAGTCTTATCTATCACGTTGTCGCGGCTATTGGCGGACCATATAAAATAATAATAAGAATAAAAGAAAAAACTGACAAAAACACCTAAACAAAGTATGAAACAAACAAGAAACAATATTAAATGGAGGCCAACAGCTTCAGATCGAGGTCCGCCGAGAGACGAAAATCTTCTTCAACAAGTAACAACAGCTACAAGGAAATCATCAAGAGAATGTCGTCATGTGTGGCTTTTCAGTTAGAGTTTGGACTTGGATTTGCAGTTTACGGAGCGTCGTTACGACAACGCCCACTTCGCGCATGTCACGGTCTATTTGGATACATGTACCTAAATTTATGTCTGGTATTCAGAATTTCATCAACATGTCACGGTCTATTTGGATACATGTACCTAAATTTATGTCTGGTATTCAGAACTTCATCGACTTACATTTCACAGACGTTATTTCCAATACATTTTCAGTTTTGTTTATCGTCATTGATCTTTACAGCCAGGAGACAAACAAAGAAAACACCCAAACAAAACAAATTATAAACAAACACACATACATAATAAAACAAAACAACATGTGAATATCATCAGCCGAAACAAAGCTGGGGTGAACTTTACATTTAGAAAAGCAATAAGTGAAACCGCAATTTTAAATATATTTCTTTTACATCTTATCAATATGTTTGTCTGTCCACAGACTAACTAATCATCATCCTCTCCGGAATTTCCTGACATGAGACGAGATGAATTGGAAATTCGGAAATGTTCACTCGCTCACATCCTGTTGTTTCCAAAACTAGAACGCCAAGGCCAGGACATGTCATGACTAGTTGTGACCACCTCCACGGATGGCTCAATGCTCATTTCTCTCATTTCCTTTTTAAGTGCAAACCAGAATAATAATTGTAATTATTTTGAAAACATGAAACTGTTTAGATGCTTAAGGGGTTCAGCTGGTGAAATCTGAAATTTCCTTATTTGGGCCAGCAAATGAAAATAGGTTGTTTGTAATGGTTCCTTATGAGAGAAATTAGTAAAAAGAAAAAAAAATTCTTCAAAAAAAAAATATAAAAAAATATTGCCATGGTTATGGCGGCCATTTTGAATATCATCCAAAATCATATTTTATAATCTTAAAATCTCAGAAATTTGCACCTTTTTGCCTAATTGTTTTGTGTTATGGACATTAAGATCAAAATTAAACACAAAGGACAAAGGATTGCTCAAATATTAAATGTCCCCGTCGCTGTTGATATAATATGCATCATTGCTTACAGGAACATGGGTTATTCTAGACATATTGTAGCGTGTAAACAGTGAAAAATCCAAAAGTCGATTTTTTATATTTTTTAAAACTAAAATCGATGCCTCTATACAAGTTGAACGCCTCAATTGTTCACCCGTGTCTGAAATCATTACTCTCAATCTAAACTGTCTGCTCCAACACGAGCTCGTTTAACAATGTGGGTGTTTTTGCACTTTGCAAAACCACTAAAATATTTGACATTCAGTACTCTGTTGTTGTTTTTTTCCTTCAAGAACGTTGGACAAGAGATGCTCGAATTGCGGCCCGGAAATCCCCCGCCCATTTTTTTTCCGTCTACACTTTCACCTCTTAAGCTGGGTTTTCATGTGCACCGAAACGGAAACGACAACGGAAACCCAAAACTCGATCAAGTAGTAACAAGAAAGAGTGTTTCCCTGTGTACGGAAACGGCGTTTCGTTGCGCATGAAAGCATTCCTTCTATTTTGTCACAAATCCCAGACTGGGAGATGTAATAATTTATGACAGGACAACAATCACGAACAAACAAGTTTAACACTTAACAGAACAGTCCATCAGACTCACACATTTATTAAACATAATTATACAGATAATAGCGCAATTACATACATTATATTATTGAATTTAACTGCCGTACAACGGCCTCATTCCCACATGCACTCTTCCTCGGATCCACAACCCGGTAGTTACTTCCTAAAGACACTTCGGCCTCAGCCTCTCCCCTCAGGGTCTTAATAGCACATTAATAATTCACTGGCACCGCAGTCTCTCAATATCACCTTCCTATTGTCATACACCTTAGCATTCCACTAGCACCTCAGCAGGGCAATAGTACATTATCATTTCAATAGCCCATCAACATGGCAATAGCACATTATCATTTCAATAGCCCATCAACATGGCAATAGCACATTATCATTTCAATAGCCCATCAACATGGCAATAGTACATTATCACATTCACGCTCATATCTACGTCCCTGTCCGTGGCCAGACTGCCACGACTTTATGTGCCTCTACTGTCCTGCACCGACAGCCTCACTCTTGGCCTATGTGTGGCCCCCGGCCCTATGCTGGCCTATCCCCTGGGCTCACCGTAGGTGGCGCTCTTCGGCCCGACCTCGGCACCTACAAGAATAACATTACATTGGTATAATGCCATACCCTTTCTAATCACTTCACCTCTCCTTACAACTCATGAAGCGTACACACAATAGTTCACATTTCACTCACCAAACCTCTTACGGTAACACACCTCCATCGTAGTACACAATACTCACTCGTGCTACAAATCCATGAACTCACTTTCATCTATCGCTCATGGCGCACATTGCTATATCCAATATCAAGGACTTCCACATTCCTCACATATACTTATTTACATCATGGTAATAGACGAATATAATACATCAATCATAATTATCAATCAACGTTCCACCTACCAGTCATCACTGGAAAAAACACTTTCATTCGTCTTCCGACTGCTCCCCTCTGTTCGCCCGCTGGGCTCTTACTAGCGTCCGTTCTCTTTGGACTATCTCTGTGCAGTGAACTGGTAAACACACTGATCTCACCCCGTTTAATCCTTACTCACCCCCTTTCACGTTTTTCCCTATTTGTCTGCCGTGAGCCCTTCTTACTATACACCCGCTCTGTAGCAATCCCCTTAATTGCACTCACTCCACTCGTGACATATTTCATTACTTTAAGGGTTTTTGGCGTTTCCGTTTCTTTACACATGGACAATGTTTTTCTACTCTCTCTCTATATATAGAGTCATATCTATGCAACAGGTATCAGTGTGTTACCATCGGGAATGAGTCATCTGATGAGGTTCTTTTAGAGTGTGGTGTACTTCAGGGCTCTGTCTTAGGTCCCATTTTGTTTGTCATGTACACTCAGCCTCTCACTGATATTTTGACAAGCTTTGATATAGAGTATCACCTGTATGCAGGCGATAGTCAAATTTATAAAAGTTCTCACGTAGATTATCTTTCAGGTCCAATTTCTTGTACCAACAATTGTATCATCAAAGTAAAAGAATGGATGAACAGCAATAGATTAAAACTTAATGAAGATGAAACTGAAGTCATGTTGTGTACGAACCCTTGTGCTGCTAAAATAAGTGATCTACCAAACATCCATTTGATCATCAACGGACATATCATACAATCATCTTCGTGCCTAAAAAATGTAGGCGTTCTTTTTGACCCTATATGTCTTTCACATCCCAAGTAAATAATATTTGCAGAAATGCACGTTTCCGACTAAGAAACGTCAGCAGAGTTCGAAATTTCCTCACAGAAGCTATTACCAAAACGTTAGTTACTTCACTCAGTTTATCTCTAGTAGATTATTGCAATTCTCTTCTTGCTGGAATAACATCAGATAAATTGTCTAACATTCAAGTCATTCAAAACAACGCAGCCAAATTGATTACCAGGAAAAAAAAAACACGCTGACCACGTTACGGCTTTGTTAAAAGAACTGCACTGACTTCCTATAACAGAAAGGATTACATACAAAATTGCTGTTTTTTGCTACAAATGTTTAAATAACATCGCACCCAGCTATCTCAAAAATTCTTCACAAGTCTACACACCATCTCGTTCACTAAGATCATCAAGTGACAAAACAATCGTAAGAATCCCATCTAAAAACAATAAAACTATAGGCCATAGATCCTTCAATTATTTTGGACCTTTTATCTGGAACGAGATACCCTTGAGCATTCGTGAATCACCGAATCTTGAAAGCTTTAAGAAAAGCATAAAACACTACCTTTTCCTCTAAAACTGTTAGATTTTCAAAATTCTATTCTGTACTTTGATGTTATGATTGATTATATAAGCTAGTGCTATGTGCCTAAGAGCGTCTATGTGTGTGAAACTGAGAGTGTGCATTGATGAGAGTGCGTGTTTTAGTATGAGATTTGGAAAGTGTATGCATGAATCATTGATGCAATGTACAGCGCACTGAGTAATAATTTTATTAGAAATGCGCCATAGAAATTTTATTTATTATTATTATTTATTATTACTCTGGGAGTGAAACAGATACGTATCTTCAATCTCACACCGAGGTAAGTATGAAAGAGAAGATAATAAAGCTTTCAGGTCTCCTAGTTTATAATTTTATCCTTCGGTGATTTCACTGGTATCCCGGTTCTGTTAGTATTTCAGTTTAATCGTTTCCTTGTATTAGTTGATCAATTTCATACTGATGACATGATATTATGATTAGATGTTTTGATAGACTGGAAATCATTTTGGGCATTCAAAGCCTTTACATCACAATATTCCTGTATGCAACTTCAGCTTATCATACCCTTTGAAAACTTGTAAAACGTGGTCAAAGTCTTGCTCAGTATCAGATCATCAACACCAGAGATGTTTAATCATTAAATTATCATATATTTAGGAATCGAGGGAAAGTTACCGATTTTGTAACACTACCGCGTGAAATTAATAGAACAAAAACAACATAAAACACCGTGATATTGTCGAATATCCCAAACGGGCAGAAAAACAAAATATAATTGCTCAAATTAAGCCCAAAATACCACGTTATATAGTTCACTGAGATTCGACACACTGAGCTCAATTCTACCATGTAATGAAACGCCCACCAAGCGATTCTCATTATGGCAGCATCCACCTTCTCAACCATCGTTTTCATGACTTTCTATTAGCAGCATCAGCGGAATAACCGTGATGTTTATATTTGGAAGATTAATCTAGAATTGAATATTATCCGCAGGAAAATTGATGCAAGGGTTATAATTATTATCTTATTATTATTATTATTTTCATTTGCAAAGGTCAAGTAAAGAAGGCGAGCTGCAAAGGAATAGCACTGTTTCTTGCCGTGAGGGAAAAAATGAAAGGCCTATTTCAAAATGGTGCCAAGGTAAAATTATAGATGCTGGAAAAAGCACCGGATGGTGGGATAGCAAAATCTACAAATAAATATTAAATAGAATGACGGATACAGAGCAGGAGAAACAGATAAACAAATAGACATGTTGACAGACAAACAGACAGACAGATTGGCTGGCAGACACACAGACAGACAGACCGACAGACCGACAGGCAGACAGACAGGCAGGCAGGCAGGCAGAGAGACAGACAGACAGATGGATAGATAGATAGATAAATAAATAGATAGATAGATGGATAGATAGATAGATAGATAGATAGGATACGATAGATAGGATAGGATAGATAGATAGTAGATAGATAAATAGGTTAGATAGATAGATAAGATAGATAGAGATAGATAGATAAGATAGATAAAGATAGATAGATCGATAGATAGATAGATAGACAGACAGACAGACAGACAGACAGATAGATAGATAGATAGATAGATAGATAGATAGATAGATAGATAGATAGATAGATAGATAGATAGATAGATAGATAGATAGATGGGACAGCTATTAATCTAAAATGTCTGGCAATGTTTTCGTTTGTCAAAAAAAAAAAAAAATCATTAAAATCCTTAAACGAATTCCATTTACAACCTGGCTGACAGTCTTGGATTTCCTAATAGATGGGGCAATAACCTTTACAAGAACTGTCCCATCATGCACCCAGACTGGACAGGAAGCAGACAGAAACCAGACTAATTATCCACGGATTGGTGACAGGCTGTCTGAGAACCTTTGCCTGGATTCCACGAGTGAACATTCTAGAAATGAGAAGAAAATGAAGTCCCTTGAGTCATTCATTCCTTCGCTTCAGTTAGTCTCAGGAAGTGACGTCAGGAGTCCCCAAAACATCAGAGAATGGAACAGAAAATGTCTGAGGCACAAAATCAATTTATTCCTCGGTAAAGCAAAACAACATTGAACGATTTAAATGACAGTTTACAGAACCATTCAAAGTGAAAGGACACCAACCAGCATGAATCTGTAATAGGCATTTAAATAAAAATACTGAAACAAAAAAGAAAAAGAGCCCATCAACCTCGAATCGGCCTTTGTGTTTTTTCTAAGTGCCTCACTGACATTAAACTATCTGGATGAAAGGTTAAATAACAATGCTATACTTTTTTGCATCGCATTTTCCCGTACTCCTATTTGAGAGCTTCCCGCTGCTGTTACCTTTTGAGAAATTACATAATTCATAAAGTTATAAGAGATTTCTCATTCAGTTTGTACCAAGCACACAGAAAACGCCACCTCCATACACAATAATTAGAGAAAGACCAATAATGACACTATTGCTCTCAACTTAGTATTGTTGGGGAAGGAAAGCAGTTTCCGAGCAAAGCATAGATAAAATACTAATAGATCATTGTGGTGGTGTCTTAAATCAGCACCAGTGTGACTTTTCCATTGTAGTCCACTTGTATCGACCAATTTATTTCCTAAGTTCTTAATAGCTTGGCATCTAACTGACCAAAAGCCGATGGATAAAATCTCCACCTCTTAGCAGAGCTTAAAGAAGAGAGAGAGAGAGAGAGAGAGAGAGAGAGAGATAGAGAGAGAGAGAGAGAGAGAGAGAGAGAGAGAGAGAGAGAGAGAGAGAGAAAGAAAGAGAAAGAGAAAGAGAGAGAGAGAAAGAGAGAGAGAGCTGAAAGAGAGAGAGAGAGAGAGAGAGAGAGAGAGAGAGAGAGAGAGAGAGAGAGAGAGAGAGGGAGAAAAAGAGAGGGAGAGAGTTGAAGGAATAAACCGTAAAGTGCACGGGGCTAAAGCTAATGTGGTATGAAAAGACCCCCACCCACTGGCGGTGAAAGAGGGCCGATGTTTAAGCTACTCCTAGACGTAACATTGATCAACTGACCAAGCTTTACAAATTCTGGCCCAAATGATTTCACACGTAGTATACTGGGACCTTTTTTCCATTCACGTGAGTACCCTGACATTGGCGATTTTCTGCTTTATCCCAGGCGTTTGCTAGCTCCTTGATTTTCTCTCCTCGACACGAAAGAAGTTACCCCGCACTCCCTTGAGAAAACATTATCATCGATACCTGTTGCAGTACAAATAATATTGATCTCCATCTCCATCTACTTCATCACTTTCCACAGCGATGGCTACTTTAAAAAAAAAAAAAGATAATAATGCTCCCTCTCTCTGGCGCCGGCAATTATAAGTAAGATCGCAGCCAAACTAAACTGGCTATCCTTCGCTCCGCGGAAGTGCTTGAGTTTTCCAAGTGCGCTGGCAAAGTCCATAAACCGTGAAGATCCTCCCCCTTCCAATTCCCATCGGGGAACTTTGTGAACATCCTTATCTTGAAAAAAGTTCTCGTTTCCCTGAAAAAAAAAAAAAGCCCAGTTCTCAGAATGTTTCTGGTGCTTTCCTAGTAGTAAACAGTTATGCAACAAGACTCCTCACTGACATAAGCCGGACCAGTGGTCGAGTGATAAGGATGATAGTGCTTTTGATTTAAGTTATTTTCGGTTGTTTAATCAACACTTTGGGAGTAGATGTTACTTCTGCATTGTATTCTGTTATCGTACATTTTTCAACTTGAGTCATCGACTTCCCATTCATTTACACCCAAGAGTCTGTCTTGAGGGATGGGAGGGGGGGGGAGGGGGCTAGGGAGAGGTGGAAGAAGAGGTAATGTAATAATCCAATGAAGGAATGGCAAAGATGAATGTCAGGTCTTGTACATGGACCCAGCGTGTTCAGGTATTCCTTTCTGTTCCTACTCGTCCTGTGCGCCTCCATCTCTCTTGTCTGTCTTTCTATTACATCGTTGGTGATCGTTTAATAATAGAAAGTGGCCAATTCAGATCGATCAAAAGCCATATCAATGTCTAAGAATAAAGGGTGTGATGTTCACCTTGCACACTGCGCGCTCTAGCAGGGTCGTGATTATCATTACAGTATCTCCTTTTTACCCATACACAAACCCAGGGAGTGTAGCACGATGTACATAGGCGTCAAAATTCTCACACAAAATGCTTATAATAGACAGGAAAGTGCAGTTCATATCAGGTCATATTATATTTTCACAGAATGGCTGCACAGACGCCTACATTAAAATAACTTTCCGCGATCTATCTCATTAAAGAAGGATTTTTCTCAATAAATTCACCTGCAAGTAAGTGGCTCCCATCAAATTACAGGGAGTTGGCGGCCAGGAAGACGCCTTTGCGTTTGTTACAACACTTAAAACTGGCTCAGTGTCATGGCCAGATTTATGAGCAAAATTTATTTGTCTGGTTCTGCCAAACTTTTCTGTTTCTCCTTCACTCTATAGGTCTCCTCCTCTTGGCCTTGCCTCCTGTGCTATAACCGTGCCGTATCTCTCTCTACGATCTTTCATTTGTGTTTTCCCCTCTATCACTCTCTGTCTCACTGAAACAGGAAATCTCATTATTCTCTCTCACTCTGACCAACTTCACGTGTCTCTCCGTCTGTCTGCCCCGGTCAATACAGCTCCATACCAACTATCTTGGTCAGAAAATAAAAAGAACCTAAAAAAATGTGTGGGAATGGAGGAGCATAGCTTTGGGCCATATTTAGACATGTCTGTTCTGTGTCGCTCTCCACATCTCCTTCAGCAGGGACTGTAATTTTTTTTTTTTGGTTTGCTTGTCATCCTCTCCCCCCTCCACTGTCCACCCCACCCTGCTTTCTCTTCCCCAGGCTGTATTTTGTAACGTTCAATCAGACCCCTCCCCCCCCCCCCGAACTTTGGCAGTGCAAGTGGACGTTATTTCCATCTCCTGGCCTCCAATTCTCTCTGTTTCTTTCTTTCTGTAGATAATTATAAAATAAGATGATTATCTAATGGGATAATTTACCACCGGTTATTGAAACTGAACCTGCTAATCTTGGATTGTCTAAAGAAACCTGCAGAGAAACTCCCATTGCTAATTTTGTGCACTTTCGTGTTCATTTTGTACTTGTGTCTATGAGGTTCATCGGTTTGTGTTGCCACAATGGATCCCGGGTCAGATCTGTAAACAATATAATGCTATAACGCTGATTGAAAAGGACTGAGCCCAACTCAGAAATATGCCTGAACAAAGAATTGTGTGACATACATTTACCTCCCCTTACGGTTTTCTCATTTTCTTTTCTCTCTTGGCGGCGACTTCGGTTTCTCCTGGCAGTCTGGAATTTCCTTCCATTTTCTTTGTTTTTGACATTCTCTTCTTTTTCTCTTTCTCTCCCTTCTCTGTCCCCTCTGCACATTTTCCTATTCTCATTTCATTCAGTCCCTTCTCTTTGTCTTTCCCACCTTCCAACTGCTGGGGCTCAGTAACAATATTGCCATTTTTATTATTCTGTATCTCTCATCAAATATCAGCTACTGCGTTCAAAGACTACGTGACATCATTCAGTTGTCTTTATACAGGTTCAAAATAATGTCATAGCATTTTTCTTAAACCAAAAATAAAAAAAAACTACCTTGCCGTACATTTTAGCAAACTTTGACAAAATTAGAGAATTAAACTGCAATAGAACAAACCCAGAGAAAACACAGAAGAAGAAATGCTATGGCCAAAGATCACCAAAACTGCTATATAGGACCATCCTTTAGGTACGTATGTCCGATTTTGCCGAGTTTTCACCCTGCTACCCTCCCCCGCCAATGGACGCTTGTAACAAGTTTGCCTTCACCCCATTATTCCCCCATGGTAGTACTTAACTCCTCCCGGCCCCCTCCCCACACACACTTGCAACTTAGTATGTGCACACAGCCATAAGAACGGTGAAACTCCTTGGTCTTTTACGACTTTAAGCGCTCTTTTGCATGGACTATTTGATTGTTTCATTAGATACAAAGCCTTTTCTCGATTTTATGTGATCTTTCACCTTTTTTTTTGCTGTTGTTGAAGAGGTAAAAGAAGTGAATAAAACCAAACCATTTCAATTCATTAAGTTACCCATACCTGAAAAGAGCCTGCATGCATCACAGACAGCCACCGCCTCGTGTACACTTTCCATAAGCTGTGGTCACCCCCCCCCCCGAATGTACATACTTTATATGGATGGCTCCTATCCGCCTCTCGTGGCCACGTTAATGATGAGGAGGAAGAAGCGCTGAGGGTACGCCAGCAACAACAGCAGTAGCGGCAGTAGTTAATGGCTGTAAAGGCCTGTTTACACTGGTAGGTTTTAGGAATAGAAAAAAGGAATGGGGGACTGTGTGGGAAGAATTCTCCTGGCTTTCCGTCGTTTGTTTTCCGGTTTTCCCCCTTCGAAACATGTCCAAAACAAACGATGGGCATCGTTTCTCATTCGGAAAAACAAACAACGTTTCGAAGGGGGAAATCGGAAAACAAAAGACGGAAAGCCAGGAGAGTTCCTCCCACATAGAGCCCCATTTCATCTTTCTATTCCTAAAACCTACCAGTGTAAACAGGCCTTAAGCAGAAGTTTGGGGGGGGGGGGGGGGAGAGAGAGCACTAAGATAATAACTCAGAGAAAACAATGAGGTGAATTAAAGTTGTAGTAACTAGTTAGTGCTCAGAAAAAAGAAAAGCGGGAATGAAAGAAGGAAGAAAGACAAATGATCAAGATGGATATCGAACCCGCGACCTCTGCTACGGCATCCATCGCCTTGCCAAGAAGAAAACAGATCGCTTAACCGTTCGGCCACAGCAGCAACAACAACTTGTATATTGCGTTTACTCCTCCCTTCATGTTTCACTTCTTACACATCATCCCACTGCTGTCTCTCCTTATAGAACTCGTACTTTCAGGAACTCTGTGACACCACTGTATCTCTTCTTAAGTTTCCAGCCAGGAAACTGTCTATTTACTGAAAGTTTAAAAGTTCCATTGTTCTTTAGCTTATATTTTATTACCATACCGCAAACGGCTTACACTGTCTATGAACTCAAATACATCTCCCAAAACAGTAACAATTACCATTAGAACACGTCATCTAGCCAGACACTTCCTGTAATCAAAATCGACTCTCCTACGCAGAAAGCTTTGGACTGGACATTATGCAAGAGATTTAGGGGAGAATGGTCATTACGATTGGTCCCAACAGAAGGGCGACTGATTAAGAAATGATGGCCTGATCTTGCGCGATGGCATCATAACTGCGATACGGAATGGATACTGGTTGTGAAAGGGCGAAATAATGGTTTATCGTGATTATGAAGCTTGAGTAAGAAACAACTCTGAGTGTATACATTTTTAGCGTGTGTAGAGGAGGGTGTTTGTGGTACATGCGTGTGGTATTATAAATATGTATGACTTTATAATGGTTTATCTTCAGTTTCGTCCAAACTGAGATGTAGAAAGTCATGTAATACTCTGGCACCATTTTGAGTAAAAGTAATTCTATAAAATGCAAGAAGCACTAGTTCTATTAGGTCAAATGGAATTAGCCCACAACGGAAATCGTTTCAAATACTTTTCTTGTACCTCCGGGGGTAAAACATTTACTTTGACATGATACTACAATACTGTAAAAATAGTATAATTGACAATGAAGACTACAGGAGTCCTGACGGAGATAGGTATATTTTGTTTTACAGCAAATTTGAAAGGTATCACCGTAAATCTTGTTACCAAATTAGATCTTTTGAGTGAATAAAAAATTTGAGGAGTGCACTTTTGTGACTTGACGTGAAACGAACTAAAAATGTTTCTCCACTTCCTTCCTTCAAATCAGTAATGACTGCAACAGGTTTGCGCACCATTACTTTATAAATTAATGAACAAAGAAAAGAACGTTGCACTGAAGACCCAAGCAGTTTCGTCGACTGAAACAATAACAGAGTTGTACAATAGACTAGAGAGGACAGTCCGTTTGGATGCTTCTCTTCCTTCCACTAAAAGATGGCGGCAATTGTCATGGCCACTTGGCTCTGCGCCACTAGAGACAAAAGTAGGGCCAGCGATTATACCACATATTACTTACAGCCCACACCAATAGTACACAACAAGGGCACACCATTTTTCGAAGTTTTTATGGCAACAAATATTGCTAATGCTTCAACACCTGCCAAAACAATGGCGGAACTTATGGGCTATGAGTGCATGCGATAACCTTGCCCTGCTTTTGTCTCGCTCAAGGCACCATAGGGTGCACAGTGGCTGGACTTAGTTCACGCTCTAGCCAATCTACAGAGCTCTGTGGAAACAACAGACAAGAAAAAGTGAGACGGACAATGCAGCTCTCTATCAGGTTGAAAACAGTGGAAAAGAATTTTTTAAAAATGCCATGTTAAAAAATAAAACCCTCCCCCTCCCCCCCCCCCCCCACCCCTCCCCATATCTTTGGCTGTACAGCATCGCGGATCTTGATGGGTTTTATTGCAGGCAACCTTTTAGACCATTTTCAATTCGCCGAAGTGGTCTCGTAGCCCCTGGTCTGTCTGTCTCTCTGTTTCTTTCTTTTGCCCCCCCCCCCCAAACTTTGCTATACTCGAACTTCTCATTTAACGCCCTTTGCCCGGCATTGAGTGATGGCAGTTTTTCTCGACGTAGCCTGTCAGACAAACATCTCTAAGTTGCCCCATATAAATTTCATGTGTCATCAAAAAACGTCTTTGTTGCTCGATGAAAAGCAATATGAAAAAAACAAAAACAAAATGTTATTTAAAATAACACAGAAAATCTGCGGGGTGACCGCAGGGCTTTTTGCAAATTTAATAATGTGGCAAAACTTTATGAAAAACGGCATATCACATTATGATTAAAAACACCCTGGGCAAAGAACACGACAATTAAAATTGAATCGACTGTCATTTAATCATGTAGCGTCCATCTGCCGTACTTTCGTTGTGGAATCTTAAGATAGTAGATCTCTTTGATTAGAAACATAATTTATATCACAGCTGACACATGTCTTGTCCTTGAGCCTCTCAGACTTCTTCAATGTATAAGTGATGTGTTATTTCCTTTACTGTTTTCTTTTTTTCTTTTTAATTATAGAACAACCAAAAAAGTTCCAACTGTGTTTCTCAGATCACTCGCTGAACTATAGAATTCTCCTTTTGGCCCGAAGACCTGGTGCTGCCTCAAAATTTAAAATATACCTATAGAGAGCCGAAATGTTCAAGAAACACCTTAAATCGCATCTTCTATTGACGGAATACAAAAAATCTGCTTCTGACACTTGTCCCATGTTCCCATGTTCCATGGATGTTCTTTGCATTCGTGAAATAAGTGTGTCTTGAAGAATAATTGTAAAGCGCTTAGAGATTGCATTTGATAGAATGAGGCATTATGTGTAAGTGGATCTGGCAACATTAGGCTTACGGTAAATGTGTCACGAGTGGAGTGAGCGATAGTTAATAATTACGGGGGGAAAGGAGGAGAGTAAAATTAACGCACGTAGACAAGTAAGTTAAAGCGTGCATGTTGTGAGTGGTGGGGGGTCTGAATGAGGCGAAAGCGCTGTATTACTATCACTGCAAGTTAGAAGGTCCTACTGAACGGACGCTAGTAAGAGCCCAGCGGGCGAACATAAGGGGAGCAGTCGGAAGACGGATGAGAGTGTTTTTTCCAGTGATGACTGGTAGGTAGAACGTTGATTGATAATTATGATTGATGTATTATATTATATTCGTCTATTACCATGATGTAAATAAGTATATGTGAGGAATGTGGAAGTCCTTGATATTGGATATAGCAATGTGCGCCATGAGCGATAGATGAAAGTGAGTTCATGGATTTGTAGCACGAGTGAGTATTGTGTACTCCGATGGAGGTGTGTTACCGTAAGATGTTTGGTGAGTGAAAGGTGAACTATTGTGTGTACGCTTCATGGGTTGTAAGGAGAGGTGGAGTGAATAGAAATGGTAGGGTATTATACCAATGTAATGTTATTCTTGTAGGTGCCGAGGTCGGGCCGAAGAGCGCCGACTACGGTGAGCCCAGGGGATAGGCCAGCATAGGGCCGGAGGCCACACATAGGCCAAGAGTGAGGCTGTCGGTGCAGGACAGTAGAGGCACATAAAGTCGTGGCAGTCAGGCCACGGACAGGGACGTAGATATGAGCGTGAATGTGCTAATGTACTATTGCCATGTTGATGGGCTATTGAAATGATAATGTACTAGTGCCATGTTGATGGGCTATTGAAATGATAATGGGCTACTGCCCTGCTGAGGTGCTAGTGGAATGCTAAGGTGTATGACAATAGGAAGGTGATATTGAGAGACTGCGGTGCCAGTGAATTATTAATGTGCTATTAAGACCCTGAGGGGAGAGGCTGAGGCCGAAGTGCCTTTAGGAAGTAACTACCGGGTTGTGGATCCGAGGAAGAGTGCATGTGAGAATAAGGCCGTTGTACGGCAGTTAATTTCAATAATATAATGTATGTAATTGCGCTATTATCTGTATAATTATGTTTAATAAATGTGTGAGTCTGATGGGTTGTTCTGTTAAGTGTTAAACTTGTTCGTTCGTGATTGTTGTCCTGTCATAACTTATTACATCTCCCAGTCTGGGATTTGTGACAAAATGACCAAACTCCCGAGAAAAGCCCGCCAAAGTGAGAAATACTTTCTATAGAAACTGAAATTTACTTACAGTACGAAAAATTAGACACTTTTCTACATTCAGTTGAAATGATTTAACTTGAAATCGTCTTAGAAATATTATCACATTTCCGATCTTGTATTAGCTTCAACAGAAACAAACGTTTTTTTCCAGGTCGCCTGAGATCAACATTACAGGAAAAATACATTTCTCACAGCATCTTGTATTCCATGAAGCACAATTGCTTGACAGCTGAGGGGTTTGCCAACACTCGCGCCTGGGAATAACCGGATGCCAGAGGTGGTCAGGTAATGTTCAGCTAAAAGGGCTCAGGATAATATTTTGTCGTATCAGAGTGATGATAGATAGAAAAAAAAAAGAGCTTGAATATCGTGCATTGCTTCTGGCGATACCCTGTTCTCTAAGGATTTGCCTGTATTTCGTAAATAATTTATAAGATGATTTTCTCAGATTAAGATTATTTCCTGGAGACGCAAAAATAAAATACCCCTTGACAGACAAATGCCGACAAGCTCTTGATGTGACGTTTAAAGTCTGGCAAGGATTCAAACACTTTATAACACTGTAAATCCGTAAAAAAAAATATTGCAACTTTGCTGCTGTCACGACATGTCTCCAAGTCTTCCTAAGAATGACAGTATTACGACACGAGTAAAAAGTTCAGTCTTCGATCACTTATCGCTGTACTCAGTTTGGAAACCCAGTGGAAAATCGCTTGTGGCGTTTTTCTTCTGTACGCACGTATGAACTAGCGCAAAAAATAGCATATCCACAAGCATTACCCGCCATCTCATAATATACTGACAGAGTATCATCTCGCACAAAACAGCTACAACTGCACTGCATTAAGTATCCCGCGCAGATACACAAACGTATTACGCGGGCTAAGCACCACGGTTTCTAATGTTTTCGTTTATTCTATTCCTTCACCGAGTTAAAAAAAAAAACACCAGAGTGCTTGATAATTTCTTGCCTAAGGGGGACACAGAATAATTACTACAAACTTTACAGTACGCGCTCGGAGACCAGGAGTAAAGTACAAGCACTGCAAAAAATTGATATAATTGAAGCAGCCTAGGCAGTTTCATTTTAGTCTACAGATGCCAGTGAACCCAGGGCATTCGGGGACAACAGCATTAGGCTGAAGCCTCCGAGAAACAAAAGAACCTCCACCGAGCCCAGGGCATTTTGTGGCCAAAACAGTTGAAGAGCAGAAGGCAAAAACAACTATAGAGTATGAAACTCAGGAAATCTATGTTTAAAGTCTGGAAATCATACAACTTCTCTCTTGAAACTGAAGGATGATTTCTAATATTTCGTGATTTCAATTTGTTTCTGTTTTTTTTTTTCTTTTTCAAACATTGGTTTCGCAGAGATGCGGCTGATGACCCAAGCTAGTACATAAAGGGAATAAAGGCGAAAATCACTTTTTGTGACTATTGTTGGTTTTTTCCTGTGGTCTCCAGTTGTTAACAACAACAACAACAACAACAAAAGAAGAAAACGTCCAGTGTTTACCCTAGTGGTATTCACCAACCACCTTAAAGCTTTATATAAAAATCGTCCTTAATCTTTCTGGCATGTTCAACTCCTACTGTTGACAGCTTTAAAGTCGCACTGAGAAACAGCTCCCTGGGCCAGTCCTCCTTCATCTCCTATACTGGCGTATCAACAATTTTGACATTTTACAGGAGGTCCTTTCAAAGTTTTGGTCACTTCTGTTATTCTTGGATGTAGCAAAAACGTTTCTGCTCATGACCTCAAAACTATTATATCGACACGTGACTTAACGAGAATACAGATCTGACTATGAGCTACGATTAGTTAGTCTTAACTCAAAACGACCAAACCCACCGATACGCCACAACGTGAGATGAGGGACGGATTGCTTTGTAGGGAATGTCATCTTATGAATAAATTAAACACAACATAACTAATGTCCCTGGCGACTGGCTCTGACATCATCAAGACAAAATGGCAGCATGACTTGCACGAGTTCTCCCAGATTTAGGATCGAGTACCTAGTCTTCTCGTCGGATAGGGACGAAAACATTCGGGGGGCCCGCGTGCACGCTGCACACGTTAAAGGTACCTTGGCAGTTAGAAATCGTAAAGAGCAGGCCGAACAGGCCGCTGCACGGGCAAAATTGAAATTAGTAGATTAAAATTTATCCCTATCAATTTATCCCTATCACTCCCCTACCACCAACAACAATTTATTATTCATTATTAAATATCTATCAATATATTCAAATATTATTATTTGAGTTGTGAGTCGCGAAATCCACCTAACAGGCCGCGTTACAATTTGCTCTGAGATAGAGAGAGTGATAGAGAGAGAGAAAGAAGGAGAGAGAGAGAGAGAGAGAGAGAAAGAAAGATGCAAATCGAGAGAACAAGACTTTCTGTAAAGCGCCTAGAGCGAACTTGTTTGGATTAGCGCCATATAAATGATCTCCATTATTATTATTATTATTACTATTATTACTAGCTGAGTTACCCGGCCCTGTCCGGGAGAAATATCTTTTATTACTTATAATGATCTAGATCTAGTACACAAAGTAAAGTTCCTTCCACAGACAAAAAAAAAATACAATGACAGAATCAGTATCGACTCGGATTCCGCGCCTACTCTGGACTGGAGTTTGTTTACCCATTTTCGGTAAAGTTTACGGGCGATCCATGTTTTCGTTAATCCACAATTTGCTTCCTTCAGCGAATACACCTGCATGGCCCGTGCATAAGGCAGTCGGCACAGAGACTCATGCCCTCAAACTTTGAAACGCAACCGGAAGTTTAAAGTCGAAACAAAACAAAGGCAGGAGGGAGGCCATCATTGTTGAGGAGAAAGCATTGTTCGATATTTTTAGGCTATTTTCATATATTACAAAATTACGATACTTCGCTTTCATGTCAAAGGAATAGACATAGAAGCAAAAAGAACTATCTTTCACATGTAATTTTTTCAGGTCTTGGCATTTCTTCCTCGCAGCAGTGAATTTGTTTCCTTGCTGTTTTTATATACAGATTATTATTAATTATTATTTCAAGCTAGCAACATGTCGACAGCATTGAAGTCAGCGAATACTCTCTGCCGTTTGATTTGAATCAGAGCTTCCCAATTTGGGAGGGGGTAAATTTGCTGTGACACCGCTTGTTATTGTTATTTGAACTTAACCTTTCACATCCTGGGTTCGCGGCTCTGGCATGCCCCTGCACGCTCTTGCTCTATAATGGCTATTACCTGTGTACGCACTATTTTGAATGTGGTTTTGAAATCCATTTAGAGTATATTTGGTATCAATGGAAAGGTTCATCGGAGAAGAAGAATGACAATCGTATGTTTATAAATACACACACACACACACACACACACACACACACGCGCGCGCGCGCGCACGCACGCACGCACGCACACACACACACACACGCGCGCGCGCACACACGCACACGCGCACACCCACACACGCACACCCACACACCCACCCACCCACACACACTCACACACACACCACACAATAAAGACAATAATGCCCTACGAAAACGCGTGTTATCCCAGTGTGTGCGGTGCGGAGTGCCGCAAACCGGTGTGCGAGTGGCCGCACCCCTCAGGCGACCTGTGTATCGGTGGGTTGTACAACAGGCCGCACCCAAAAGGTGGGGTGTAATGAGAAAAGATTTAATTGCAGGCTCTCTGTTTAAACCACTAATTATTATTAAAACGGTATTTAAAAAGTTCCCCTTTGTGGCTGTTTTATCTATAATATATATATTTGTGGACTTGAGATTTTTCGTTGCAAAAGGCTTCTGAACCACTCAACACTCAGACTTCAAATTTTATATGGTGCATCAGAATGGATGTAAGAGTGCACAGTTTTTAATAGAAGTCTCAAATCGGTGTAGTTTTTTTTATTGGAAATTTATTGTTTCGCCATTATTTTAGATCTATTTCGAGTCATGGTTCGCCATTTTAAGGTTTCGTTATCACTTCCTGCGATGTGTTCACTACATAGAGATATTATTACACTAGAGTGCGCACGGTGTCACACGGCGTGGAACTATTAGAGTCTTGTGGCGGCCATTTTGAGTTGGGGTGGCGATTTCGGAAGTCAGAGGTTTTTTTTTTCTGTATGCAAGATGATTCAGAATTCCATAAATCATTTCTATCCTTCTATCCTTCCCATCTAAGGCTGAGCAAGCCCAGTTTACGATAACAACGTCTTTCAATCTCTCCCACGCACGCCATCTGTGATTTGTACATCCATTTGTCTTAATTATAATTACACACTTGCGAAGAAACACAGGAAAGACTCGGGGGGGGGGGGGGGGAGAGGAAAGGCAGAAGAGAATCAAAGACCTGGGTCTTTTATGAACAAGTGCCGAAGCGGCCCCGAGTTGACTGCACAGTGATGGCTCAGTTTCAAGGAGATAGGATGCTAAATGCTCTGGGCTAATAATGTCTAGATTTACGTGTCATCGTACTGCATCATGCTCCTCCCACCCCATCACCCTTGTGTTTTGGATTGTCTCAGTTAAAACAGACAGCCATGATGGGACTGGGTGGCAAGGTTATCTCCATAGGCCTAATTCCTCTTTGATATGAATAAAACGTACGTCCAAACAACTTGATCATTTAGTGCATTGGATTGACAATAGGGAAGGGCTAAAGATCAAAACCTATTGTAATATATTTATTAATATGAGTATATCGTGGGGCATTGCCATATTGTTGTTTGCGACACTGTGCTGATTTTTTTAGCCTTTGTCATGAAAGTGGTTCTCTCACTCCTCATTTTATTATAAGTGTCATTCCAATCTTTAAGTTTCGATTTTGAAAGGTCTGGAACAAACCCCAGATGTTACACAACTCTTCGAATTTTCAATCCTCATTTTCCTGAAAAGGCAATGATGCACATAATACAACAATATGGAAAATGCCAGTAAATATTATTTATCAAGCAATAACAACAATTTTTTTATTGTGACTTATTTTTTTGCTTTTTTTTTTTTTTTTGCTTTCCGTGGAAGGAATCTGAGAGATTGGGTAAATGGATTGCCAGAATAAGTAGACAAACTGAGAATGGGAAGCCTTGGTATCGAACCAAGAATGACTAAGTGTGTAGTGCTCACTTCCTAAGTTCTGACAATTACGCAGGGCTCGATAAACAGACACTAAGACCAAAGGCAATTCCATCTGTTTTCGAAAATTATCCTCCCCTCAAGCAGAAACTGCCAACTCCAAGAAGACCATCTCCCAAAAAGAGGAAAAATCCTGAGAGCTGAACACCCCCCCCCTCCCCCCGCCAAGGCATGTATGTATGATCTAGATCACTCATATGCCCACCACTCAATCGAAGATCATCTTGAGAGGACAAAGGCAGAGATTAATTTATGCAAATAAAAGAAAGCCGTGCAAAGGCCGCTGAATTAAGAAATAGCAAGAAAACGCTGGTGCGGAGAGAGAAGAAAATTGAAAGTTTTCATGTCTATTCTCTTCTTTCTTTCTTTCTTTCTTTATATAATCCAGTTATACCTCTAATATATATATATATTTTTTGTTTCTGTATGAAGGTGAACATTTTTCCTAGTTATATACTACTAACATGCCCTTCTCATGATTTTCTTTTCAAAGCTATGCATGTTGTAATTTTCATGACTCTTACTAGTTTTACCAGTTATGAACTTGTTATTTTGAAGAACGTTGTTTGGGGGGCATAGACTGATTACAAAACCAAACAGAAAATATTGCGGTGTTTTCAGCTTTAGCTTTCTATGTAAAAAAAACTGTCTCCGCAACAACAGCCTGTGTTGCATCGTATTTGTAGTGTATCTATTATGACTTTGACATAATTATAGGCGGGGATGGGATTACTATTCCTTGAGACGTCGAACAGCCAGCGCCTGCTCGCTAGCGAATCTTTCCCAAGTCAACATGGCGCGCATGTTGGCCAAATGGGGCCACTGCGACGCGTTGCACTTGTGCATGCGTGCGGACTCTAGTTTATTATAGTATCTCTATGGTTCACTATCAAACACACCCGTGCGCAAATCATGCTGTTGTACAGGATGCGCAGGGTGTCAACTCACAAAGGCAGAGCAGTAAGACTTATTTAAAAACAAACAAACAAAAATAAAATAGGAACAGGCCAGATGAAGCAGGTCCATAATAACCACCCAGAACTGAAACCAATATTCAAACCGATTTATCCCGGGCAGGGCCGGGGACCTCAGCTAGTTATAGTAGAAAAGTAAATTCAGACTACAGAACAAAACAGGGTTGAGGCGGGGGGGGGGGATTATTTCAAAACGCTGTTTCCATGGGGGGGGGGGGTGTCTCAGATTTAAATGCTTCAGAAGGCAATTAAATCACTGTGTTATTTTGAGATTTTTAAAAATTTTGACAAGGTGGTCTAGAGGCAAGGTGCTCGCCTCTCATGCCAAGGGTCCCGGGTTCAAAACCCGGGCAGTGCAGGCATGTTGGAAATGGGATTTTTCTCATATTTTCAAGTCCCTGGTCCTATTGGGGGGTAGGATCGAGTACCTAGTCTTCCCGGATAAGGACGAAAAAATTCGGAGGGCCCGTGTGCACGTTGCGCACGTTAAAGATACCTTGGCAGTTGGAAATCGTAAAGAGCAGGCCGAAAGGCCGCTGCCCGGGCAAAATTGAAAATTGAAATTTATAGATTAAAAAATTTATCCATATCATCCCCCCTCCCCCACCAGCAACAACAAAAAATTATTATCATTCATTATTAAATTATATATTGTTATTAATAAATATTCAAATATTATTTGAGTTGTGAACTGATGTGAGTTGTGAACTGCTGTGAGCTGTGAACTGTTGTGAGTTGTGAACTGCGCCTAACAGGCAGCGTTACAATTTGCTTTGAGATAGAGAGAGAGAGTGAGCGAGAAAGGGAGAGAGAAAGAAGCAGTGCAGTGTGTTGAGCGCTTCGCAGGCAGCTCCATTCTGCTCTGTGGTTGACATGTTGTTTCTGTAATAAATAAGTTCTGTAAATCGCTTAGAGCCTGTCAAACAGGGTTAGGCGCTATATAAATGCCATTTATTATTATTATTATTATTATTATTCGAAATCAAAGACGACCTAACAAGTTTAGCACTCTGTTTCCAGGGTCATGGAAACACCACCATCCAAGGCAACAGAAGCAGTTTATAGAGAAGAGGCTCGGGCGAAAAACAGCGGCGCAGAATCCGCTTTCAAATTACGCTTGGTGCAAAATGCTTTCAGGTGTATTTCCTCTCTTCAAACGCGAACACCTGGTTTTCGAATTGTCCCCAATTTTGTTAATTGAGTTAAATAACCTACTGTTTAAATACACTTTAACATCAAACAAATTGATTAAAAAAAAAAAATAAGCAGTCGATGGAGAAACAATTTCCAAATTTAACATATTCATCTGAAAATAAGTCTAGTTAAAAAGAAAGTTGTCGAGAAGTGTGAATTATTTCAGAGAGAAAGCAAGAAATACCATACTTCCGCTTGTCTGACGCGAATGGTTCTTTTTGGGTGGAATCGTTTTCCTTTTGTGACCGTGCTTGGGTATTAGTAACTGTCGACGATTCGCAAATCGATTAAACGTTCGTTCGAATACCATAATTTGCTATTCGACCCAACACTGTTACGAGATCTTCAGCCATGTGAGAAGAGGGTGTCTGAAATCACAGGATGATGGCTATATGATAAAGTATTCCCACTGCCACCTCTATCGCTGTTTTTCTCTCTTTCGGTTTGTTTCTATTTTCTGTCTCCTCCCAATACCCTCGTGTGAGCAATCTCCATGTTTGATTTTCTCTCACGCATAGAGTTTTTCATCACTTTTTTTTTAGCTTGTTTGCCTCTCCAAGTCTATCCATTTTTATGTCTCCCCCCCCCCTTCCCCCGCTTTCCGATCTCTCTGATTCAATCAATCAGACTCATTCACATTTTCTATCCTCTATCCTTCTTTATATTTGACTCTCTCTCTTTCCCTCTCTCGTTTTTTCTTGTCTTCTCCTATGTATACCAGAGCTTTATCTAACAGTAAATAACAAGAAATACTATGTATAGCTCCTGTGTCCACAAAGTCCACCCAAAGAGTTTGCCCAAAGGGAAAGAGGCAGAGGCAAACTAATCTAAAATGTCACCTACATTCTAAGACGCAAAGAAATGTTGATATCCAACTCTGATTTGAAAGGAAAAACAAACAAACAAACAAAAACACATTAACACCTGTCCAGGAGTTGGAACATAGATTAAAGTCTAATTAACTGGATAAAAACTGTCTAGACTGAAATCTATCTGGCCTAGCATCTGGACACCCTTTTAAATACCTGTTTTGTGATGTGAATGGCCGCTCATGAGATCGTGCCAAGTATCAAATGACATTAATTTTGTTGTGCACAATTTTTTTTTATCTGACATTGTTAATTTAACTGTGTTTATAAATATCTGCACCTTTATGAAAAATGAATTTATTTTGTACATAAGATCGAGCTACATCCAATCTTCAACATGCATTATCTATTACATAAAAATACATGAAAACCTATTTGTACCACAAGACTCGAAATCTACTGAACGTAGCTTTCTGAAATTTGGCAGGAACAAGGAAAAAGAATGCTGACCAGATAGTTACAAGAGCACACAATATTTTGCCAGCCAGGAACAATCCTCAAAATGCTTAAATAAGAAAAGATTAAAGATTAAACTGCTTTTCCGACGAGCTGGATTTTCTAACTTCTAATGCTTCTAATGGGGAGGATGAATGACAATAGGTGGACAAAACGCTGCACTAAATGGCAGCCAAAGACAGGAAAAACAACAAGAGGACGGCCAGGAAGAAGATGGAAGGAAGACATTACAAAGAGAGGAGGAACAACATGCATGAGGAAAATAACAGACAGAAGAGAATGGAAAGCGTTGTTGGAGGGCTACAGCTTGCAGTGGGTGGACAACGCCTGGGTGAAGGTGAATACTATTTTGGCCAGTTAGCTACATTTCCACTGCGTATGTCATAATCGCAAACTGACTTCAAACTGTCTATCATTTTCATTATTGCCGAAATTAATCCGCATAAAGAAGTTTCTGGAACTCCGCTTTCCCGAAATCTGACTGTGGCTTCAATTGTAATCTTTAAAAACGTTTTGATACCAGTAAATCAGTGTCGGTAGGACTTCCACTTTCCGATATCTAGGCAGTGAAATCACGTCAGGTGTCGCAAGCAGTGTAGAAAAATCTGGCTGTTGGAAAAGATAAATGTCCAACTGAAGTAATCAGATTGCCAGTCACACGTATTAAAATGCTTCGTGAGACAGCGGCGATAAAAAGGACAAAGAACATGAAGAAGAGAAAGCAAAGAAAGAGAGTGAGTGAGTGAGAGAGAGAGAGAGAGAGAGAGAGAGAGAGAGAGAGAGAGAGAGAGAGAGAGAGAGAGAGAGAGAGGGCGAGAGAGAGAGAGAGAGAGACAGAGAGAGAGAGACAGAGAGACAGAGAGAGGCAGAAAGAGGAAAACAGAGACACAGAGATAGAAAGAGAAACACGAAGAGAAAAAGAAGAAGTGAGAGAGAAAGCCAGAGAGAGAAATAAAGTGGCAAGAGAGAGAGAAAGAGAGGAAAGCAAAAGAGAGAGAGAGAGAAAGCAAAGGAGAGAGAGAGACAGAAAGAGAGAGGGATAGAGAGAGCAGAGTGAGTGTGTGAGATCAGTGGGAGAGAGAGAGAGGGGGAGAGAGGGAGGAGAGAGAGAGAGAGAGAGAGAGAGAGAGAGAGAGAGAGCGAGAGATGATGAAAAACAAGCAGCAGCTCAGTTCTACAAGGGCGGGGTTACAGGAGTCCAGACCATGTTTAGGTAACTGCCACACCTGCTGACACGGCTCATTCATACAATATTTCCTGACAGCCCGGCACCTACGGCTAATAGGTTGTCAAAGGTTCTCACAGGTGTGCAGGGATCGACCTTGTTTGTTTCCATAAGGGTTTATCATAACTATGTGGCAGGTACAACCTAGATTAGGGGTCATCCTAAAAGTGCGTATGCTCAATTTTCGGCATATCTTTTTAATCCCCTCCCCTCCCCACTGCTTTTCATAGGCAAAGCCTCAAGCCCCTCCCCCCCCCCTTGATCTAGCATACGGCCATTAGAATGGCGAATGTCCATAATAAGACCTTGATGTTCTAAGACTTTAAAATATACTTTGCGTACGTACACTATTGGCTGTTTCATTAGTAACATAGCCTAATTTTTGTAATCATATTCCAAAAGCTGAGTTTCCTCGAAAAAAGGTAAAATAAAAGCAAACGCTTTCATACATTGTCACATTGAAAAACCACACCTACTCTCTCCAGACTACCACCCCCCCCCCTTCCTCCTCCCTCGCCCCCAAGTGTTCAGTAAGCTTTTCATGTATCATACACTGGGTGTCCCCCCCCCCCCCTCGCGTACCCCTTTCATCTTTCAAACACTGGGGCGACATCCCGCCTCTCTCGTGTACGCTTTTTATTCTTCATACACTGAGGCAACCTCTCTCTCCTCCAAGCCCACGTACTTCATTGATACACCTATTTCAAAGCACACCAAGTTCCTTCCGAATTTCAGCTGTCGTTGCTCGAGGTTATCAAAGACTGAAATAATATACGATGGAAAAAAAACAACAACAGAATAAAATCAATGGCAAAACAAGAAGAAGCGGCAAAGACTGCAAAACTGTCAAGAAGCGGCAAAGACTGCAAAACTGTCAAGAAGTTCAGATTAAATGCGGGCAAAGACATCAAAATGAAATAGAAATAAAAGAAGAAACATGGAGATGAATTATGTAAATCAAGAGATTTAATAACACAGACAGATTGGATCAGAATTCCATTGTCTAATAATACAGGGAAATGATATAGGGATTTAAAACATTATAGTTTAATGTGAATATCCAAAGAAGATACTGTGAAAGAAGATGTTGGATTAAAGGTGACCCATGGCACACAGGGGAAAGGTGGGGGGGGGGGTGGAGAAAGAAAGGAAGAAAGAGAGAGAGAGAGAGAGAAAGAGAGAAAGAGAGAGAGAGAGAAAGAAATTGGAGAAAGCAAGTTTACACAGTGTGCCAGGAAAAAGTAAGACGATGGGCAGAACATTTAACAGAACAGATGGAGACCCTAGCAGAACCGTCCACCAACCACTGGCTAAAGAAAGAGGGAAAGCTATAGAGAGACAGCGAAAGAATGAGAGAAAGTGAGAGAGAGGGGGGGGGGGAGGGGAGAGAGAGAGAGCGAGGGAGAAGAAAGAAACAACCTATTAGTAACGGTTTAGAGACACTGATGATAATAATGAAAGGAAATTGTCGAGAACAAGCCCGTAACTTTTATTTGATTTGTGGGTCGTTTCATCTTTCTCTCTCTCTCTCTCTCTCCCACCCCTCCCCCATCTTTTACACCAACCAGTCCCTAGGCCAGAATCCCAGACAAGAATACACCCTATGGCTTTGTCATACCTTAAAAGTGCGTACGCACTTTAATGAAATTGAGGATTCCCTTGCCATGCCTCCTCTCAGCTTCTCATTCTCGCACTCATAGTGAATTTGTTACGGTGTGAAAACAGAAGATCTGACAGGCAAAAACTGTTTCTCTCTTTACTGTTCTTACTGCTTATTTCTAGCACAGCGAACAAACTCTATGCTGTTCTCAACAGGGCGGTATATACACCCACGGGCAGTGCCCACTGAATGAAAGTTCTCATCAGCATACGGGACTTGGAACCGGCATGATTGTGTCATCGTCATTAAAATGCATAGCTCATATAAATGATTCTTTCTGTTGAAAGACCAAGAGTCCATCTCCCCAAACTCTGGACATCCAGTTCATTTCTTTTCATGCATAGCTTAAAACTGCGCACATAGCCCTCTGAGGAGAGTCCTCCAAGAAAATGTGCTAGTTTTGAGAGAGAGAGAGAGAGAGAGAGAGAGAGAGAGAGAGAGAGAGAGAGAGAGAGAGAGAGAGAGAGAGACATTTTAAGGAAGGAAAGGCAAAAAAATAACATTATCAGTTGCCCTGTCTGGAACAGACATTGGCGATCATGGCTCTCCACTCGGATCTGTCATCAGCCAACCTCAAGGAGTAGTTGTTGTTGTGACGTTTATTTGTTGTCCATGAATTAAGACTTTCAGTGAAAGTATTTTCTCTGTCTACCCCTGCTTTTCCCTGCCTTCGAGCTTCCCTGTGACTGCTATATGTTCGAGGCTCCTGGGGCGACAGATGTGTCCTAGAAATTTCAGTTGCCTCTGTCTTATTGTTTTAATTAATGATCTTTTCAGATTAGAGTCTCTCAAGACAGACATATGATTTTTTCTCCATCCATGATATTCTCGATATTCTTCTAACAAACCACATCTGTGCTGCTTCTAGTTTCCTCTCTGTTTCTTTGTTCATTGTCCAACATTCACATCCGTATAAACGCACTGGCCACTATTATAGTCTTAAAAACAAAACAAAAAAATAGCTAATAAAGAAGCAAAAAGTATCGATACTGATCAAAAGCAGAATAGCAAAATAGCGTAAAACGATATATTATGTGAAAGACAACAACAACAAAAAAAACCCTGTAATCTAATGGCTATCCATCCACCGGTTAAGCGTGACCCATTCCACAGCACAAATAAAGATATTTATCTGAAACAATATGAAACTTTGTCAGCATATCCAAATGCCCTAGAAGAAAAAAATACACAGCCATCTGGTTCTTCAATTTAAGTCACCCCCCCCCCCCCCCCAAAAAAAATAATTCATAAAGAAGATTGATTCAGCAAACATAGCTTTATTGATTTCAAATGTACCTTATAGATACCTGTAGGGTTGCGAGTGCGACCAATATTTACCAGGAAAGTGGCGTTTAGAAGGCGCGTAATTAACAGCAAAGTAGTTTTTATCTTGCTATTCGTTACGGAATTTACGATCTCAAGCCTGGGGCTGTCAATCCACGGCTCAGATTGTGTGTGATTGGTTGGTTTAATCAGATTGAATGGGTGTGAGACAGAGTGGCTTGGGGGACGTGTGAACTGGTATTGTGTAAGTGCAAGTAGAACAGCTCAGCTTACGCCCGGGGCATCCACAAAATATCCTTTCCTCTTCAGTAGTTTTTTATTTTTTTAATCCATGTGAACATTTAATGCTGCATCGGAAAATGTAGACCAAGTACTGAAATATGACACCGGGAGAATAAACGTTTTAAAAATGTTTGTAGAATACATGAACAAGAAATGCCAGGAATGTTAAGACTATAAAACGCAGCGTGGAGAAGGTAAGGGTCAACTTCGGAAAATTCTTCTCGCTGAGCATAGTAAGAATACGCATTAAAAACTGCATTCGGCTTTCGATAAGTATTTTATAAAATGAATTCAGGTTAAAACCGAGTGCTTCTGGGGTTTGTGGAGGTTTTATGACTCACTCCCATCCATTAGATGAAATGATGATACACTCATTACAAGGTTGGTAAGGATGCTATTCCTACGGGGGTATTGATAAGAGATTTGTATTATTTGCAGTGCGTGAGATTGAGGCCCATTAGGAAGTTACTGACTTTTCTAACGGTAGAGCTGAGGTCCTGGTGACCCGTTGTAAATAAACTCCTTCAATCTGACTGAACTTTAATTTCAGGTTTCCCAAGTTTTTAATTATTGTTGCAAGATTTAGAATGTTGTTCATTGTGCCAGTTTCTTCTGCATTTGCCCCAGAAACAAGATAGCCTCAACAGACGTAGATTATTTTTAGAAATGGACGGTGCTAATGCTGATGTCAATTTATTGTGTCACTGAGCTCATTGCATGACAAGAGGACAGAACCTTGCGCGTTCAAAGAACCAAAATCTTTGAAAGGCCATATTCAGAAACCACGGTTTCGCGAGTTATACGATGTTCATTCTGTTTAATCAATAAGCTTCTGTCAGGCAGCTTCAACAGTTGTCTTTGAATGTTCTATTATGCGTAAATCAAATATTCCAGCAATACCTTTCAACGGGTCGTTGAAAGTATCTCCTGTTGACATGTACCTCTGTTCCTTAGCTTTTAAGTTATTTAGTTTGAGCCCAGCGTTGAACAGGATTCGAACCTGCGACTTCACCCAGAGGGTTCAGGGGCATCAAACATTGAGCCATTGTCCCAGGATTTCCTGAAATCTGACTGGCCTTAATTTAAAGTGGTTCATTATTTATGTAACAGTGATCACTTCTCAGGATATCCGTTTACTACTACTTTCAGTTTTTTAAAGCATATTAAAAACCCAGTGCCGGCTTGATAGGCCGGTCACTCATTTTCCAGGGTCCTGTTAGCCGGACGTTTAGGTGGACCTGGGCTTGCCATCATGGCTACCATAGCGGCGACGTGGGATCAGCCCACACCATGATGACCCCAGTCCAAGCAATACCCTATTTATCAGACACTGACCTTCACAAGAAAAAAAACAACAACTAACAACACAAAAGCAGAATAAAAGCGGTAAACACGAGATGTCTGAGAAAAGCTTTGGGGGATTTCAATAAGAGACCGAATTTGGAATGGGGAAGTAATAGCAAAATTAGGTCTCGAACCAGCAGTAAGATGAGGAAAAAACAACGGGAAGAGAAAGGGTTCGAACACTCATACGAATGCCATTGAATGCACCACATCAGAGGGCAAACATGTTGAGCTGCAACGGCAGCAAACCGACAGGACGACCCTTGCTGACGATGGACTGGTGGCATTACAGAGACACTTACAGAATACAACATAATCCCTACTAGATACACCGTCCCTCAAACACTCCAGATCGATACATCTCCCAAGGGTAAAAAGAGACAGCAAAGAAAATGAAGAAGACTTCCTTGATATCTAAATAATTTATTGACGTGGTTACATTACATTGAATCATTCTCCTGTATTCATCCAGTACACAAGACAGTGACAAATGCCAAGACCACACCTGCCACGTATATATCTCCCTGCATAGGCGCGCAATGTCTGCAATTCTAAATGAAGCTCAACACGAGTTGACCAGGAAGAAACAGACTTTTCAATTTCACCCTCTTCAGAGTGCATTTCCTCCCTAAGACAGAGTAGAGGGAAAAAAAATTCAGCTGACGGGTGGTTCTTAAACCTGCCCTATTCCTTTGTCCGCACTTCTTTCTTGTCAATACGTTTAAATGAAATCTCCGGAAAAATCCATTAGCCTCCGGAAATTCATGCACGACACGTGCCATCTCATAGACCATCCTACGTCGGGAATCCCCAATATATTTATTTATGTCAGAGAATTTAAATCACTCGATAGTGGGTACCGGAACCAGGCCGTTGGAAGCTTGGCTAGATGGACAAACAGGAGCAGTTATGCTTGCACTTTAGATGAATTCAGAAATTAAAGTTTGGCGCTCCCAGTCCACCCACTCACCACTGGCTCGACACAGAAACAGGGAAAAGGATGGCAAATTTAGATAGCCTCTCTAGACCAAGAATTTCCTTGATACAGGCAATGTGTAAAAATCATGCAAATAAACAGACAAAAATTAACTCTATGAATGTTAGTGAACAAGCGGAGGTAAGTCTTCTTCCACGTGGTTGCTGCTGTCTGTGTGTGTGTGTGTGGGGGGAGGGGGGAGGGGGGAGGAGGGGGTAAACTGAAGGGGGGGGGGGTGGGGGGGGGCTTCCTCTGAAGAGTCCATCTCATCAGATTACCGGAATACAACCTGAGGAGGTGGTTTTCTCTATTGTGACTGGCCTCTGGTTCCTGGATTTACGCCAGATTAGTTCTATTTCCCGTGCAAAACTGTCACACTGCACTAGCTTTCCCCAGTTCTAACGGGACTGTTCGGCATTTCTGTTTTGGGCATGTTTCTTCCCATGCGGAGCTTGATCTGTTATATTATAAGGGACAGGTGTAAACAGTAATAGACTACTCTAATAGCACTATAATCGATTTTATTGTGTTGCTTGAGTACGTCTTTATGGATATAAGGACTCGATTTGATCTTCTTAGCATTTTTTTGGATAGATATTCATATTCGTTCAATTAAGAAAAGAGAATGAGAGAGAAAGAGAGAGAGAGAGAGAGGGGGGGGGGAAGAGAGTGAGAAGAAGAAGAAAGAGAGAGAAGAAGAAGGAAGAGAGAGAAAGAAAGAGAGAGAGAGAGAGAGAGAAGGCGCAAAGTGGCGGTTATAATGCTGACGCGCCGTTAAAATAACATTCAAACAGAAAGACGAGAGAGAGAGAGAGAGAGAGAGAGAGAGAGAGGGAGGGAGAGAAAGAGAGGGATGTAGGGAGAGAGGGAGGGAGGGAGGGAGGGAGAGAGAGGGAGGGAGGGGGAGAGAGAGAGAGAGAGGGGGGGGGGGCAGAGAGAGAGAGGGGGAGGGAGGGAGAGAGGACTTTTTGTCAACATGTCGGTATTTGGACATTTTCAGAGAAGAACAGACACACAGACAGCCTGATGATCACGAGTTTGCACTAGGGAGGTGGATCTTCCTGTAACAGGAAATTACAGGTCACTATGACGACAAGAATGTCGTGTAAAAGAACAAGTGAACCGGAATAAAAATTGGTCAGTCTTCTATACATTCCAGTCGATGTAAAGGGAGGGGGGGGGGCAATTTATGAGAGTATACTGTTTATAATGGATCTTTACGTTATAAATCTGGGTAAAGAAGATGCCTTTAAATCAAAGATACCCTCCTAATTTCAATAAATTGTCTCGCATAATGTCTTTATGCAAAATGTTTACAGTCCGGGGAAGCCAACTTTCTCCTGATATAATTATGAGATAGTCACCCAGATTGCCGACCTGCGATTCTTGAACCCCTCTGCCCCCCCCCCCCCTCCGGCGTCTTTTATTAACTTTATAATTCTTTTCTCCGTCTCTCTCACGCTCACTTTCTCTCAGTCTTCCACGCACTGAGATTTCTTTATCAATTTGGCAGGGGTTATAGATTCAAGTTCACTGATTTTTAATGGCAAAGTTGATAAATGAAAGAAATCATGTGTCTAACTACTGTCCTTGAAGATCCTAGTGTAGTAAAGGGCTTCGGTAGTCCGCCCAACTGTATTCTAATAAGACGGGACGAATTTCATGAATGCGGTTTCTTTTGGTAATACATAACTGACGATTCGTGCCCTGAGAATAAAAAGGTTCCATCTCTCCATTTTGGCTGCACTGAATTACACACTACGCATTACTTCTACAAACGTTCTCCACATGTGTGAAAGTATCAAGCAGATCCGGTGCGTAACACAGACTAATAAATTAACCAGACTAGAAACACGAGCTTCGGGCTGTGTCTTTTTTAACGGAATTTCCCGAGCCCCGACTGTATAATCAACATGGCCGCCGCTCGGGAAATTCCGATAATAGTTCTATCTGCGGTAGAAATTTTTTTTCATTTGTCAAGATTGGTTGTACATGTATTAATTTCTTGGTGCGGAACCAAACTTCCGCGTTCAGTAGGCGCGTCAAAATGGTATCATTCAAAATTGCAGCTATGCTGAAGCGTCGGTCGCTATCTTAAACCTAACATGGCGGATGGTTCATGACCGTTCGCTGTTTTGTGACGTCACACAATGGGATAATCCAGTCTGGGTATTTTACTAGTCTGTGGTGCGTAACTTGTAAGTACATAATTATACTTCCATTATCTTTAAATGCTTTGAAAAACTTGTTTTAACTGAACTAACGAAGGAGGTCAAACAAAATCTCGATCCTTTGCAATTTGCATACAGAGAAAACAGGAACACAGAAGACGCCTTATTGTTTTTATTGCATAACATCTACAGTCATTTAGACACTGGTAAAACCTGTGTTCGTGTGCTCCTAGTCGATTTTTCGTCTGCGTTTAACACCATACAACCGCACTTAATGTTTCAAAAGCTTACCAACCTACACGTGAGTTCTTTTTTAAAGAGCTGGATCTTCGAATTTCTAACACAGAGAAGCCAGTTTGTGGATATAAACAACACATTTTCCAAATTACTCACAACAAACACAGGAGCGCCACAAGGCTGCGTGCTGTCACCTGCCTTGTATACATTGTATACAAATGATTTCACTGTGACACACAACAACGTTTACCTTCTTAAATTTGCCGACGACTCTGCTATTTTAGGCCTTTTACCTAACTCTGGCCACGAATATTCTAACATTGTACAATCCTTTCATTGTTGGTGTAATAACAACTATCTTCTACTGAATGTTAAGAAAACAAAAGAGCTTGTTTTTGACTTTAGGAAAAATAACAACGATCCTGTTTGCCCTCTTACTATCAACAATGAAGAGGTTGAAATTGTCACAGAGGCCAACTATCTTGGCATTACTATTGATTCATTGCTTAACTGGCATGCGCATGTAACATATGTATACAAGAAAGCCAACCAGCGCATGTATTTCCTCAGAAAGCTCCGCTTTTTAAAAGTTAGCAAAAGCATTCTGAAAATATTTTACACCATGGCTATTCAGAGCGTTTTGATGTATGGAGTTGTCTGTTGGAGAGGAAACATCTTACAAAAAGATAAAAATAAGATCAATAATTTAATTAAAAAAGCATCCAAAATTTGTATCTGTGATCTGCCATATTTTGATGAGCTGTACACTGGTGCTTGTATTAAAAAAGCTAATATCATTATAAATGACCCCCAACATCCCCTGAACAAGGAATATATAAGATCTGTAAGAATTTTAAGGCTGTTGTCAAAGAAAACTAAAACTGAGCGCTACTTTAAATCGTTTATTCCATCATCAACTAGGATGTTACAATAATGTCGTCATCTTGATCGTAATCTGTGCACAGTTGAATTATGTCCTGCGTGTCAGGTCAATGTGTTTTAGTTAGGGAAGCATATTGTGTGCACTGTTAATTTTGTTAATTTAGTTAATTTATCAGTGTGTGTGTATATATGTATGTGTGCGCGCTATGTATCATATTTTCTGCTTCTGTAACTGTATTGTTATGTATTTATGATCAAAACAAATTTCCTTGTACAAGGACGAATAAAATTTATCTTATCTTATCTTATCTTATCTTATCTTATCTTATCTTATCTTATCAAAAGCTTTGACGACATGAAACTTCAATCATCAATTTCTCAAAGTTGATGGACGGAAGTTATAAACTGGTATTCAAAGTAGACGAAGACCAAAGACCAAAGACAGCCACATCGTTCTAGCATGAGTGTCAGCATGCTTGCCTATTTATGTCCCACCGTGACCAAAAAACAGGCGTGCAAATAAATTGTGTGTAATGTAGATTCTGACGATAGGCCGCTGCTGTTTTTGCTGGGGCAATTAATCGCCCCATCCAGAGCAGAGATGACATCTGTCACTCTGTTTATCTGTTATAGCATCACTGTGGTATTAATTCCGTGGAGAACGCTGAGCGACAGCGCAGCGTTGTGACAACCTATCACCTGTGTGGATCCAAACGTTTCTAATTTGACAGTGACAGGCCTCTAATATCTTGTTTATGACAAAATGCGTCCGTCGACTCTAAACCTGAAGAAAATCATATTCCCTCGTGAACCGCTTGCTCAGGTCTTTCTCCAGAGATACTACATCCAATAAGATGAGACACTTCCTTCTTCGTGGCTCTAAAAAAATCTCGCACACAGTTTGCTCGTTGATCGGGGCGAGGCCCATGGCGCACTGCATGAAAAGAATGGTTGATATTATGATGAATTAATGGTGCAAATTTATTACAGTACAACTGTGACTTAAAAATAATAGCCAGAGTTTTCCTACAACGATTGAAATAAATTATAATTACAAAATAAGTGATTTCAATCAAACCCTACAGAGATAGCTGAACAGTGAACAAAATCCAGAATTTTTCCCAAATTGCCTTTGTAAAATATGGCATTCTTCATGACTTCCGCGCATTCGCTGCTAGGTGGCGGTGCGAAATCTCAGCACCCCAAACGCGCTAACTGTCGCATCTTATTCATCTTGTCTTTGCTTTCACTTGGAACACTTTTCGCAACAGGATCTAGAGATTTATACTTCTGATGATTACACCGAACACCGAACATTTTCCCCCGCCGTGTACGTTGAGCTCACGGCTCCCAAGGGTTAAACAATTCTACCATCAATGGGCTCGAGCGCTTGTCGGACCATCAGCTGTCACACGCTACTGGGACTTGTACAAAGCCACAACAATCCCCTGTTTCATTACACAAATTCTCACGTGCTTCAGTGGCACTCGAGATCATAATGGGCCCGGCTGGAGTGTTCGTATTTACACATCGCTACATTTCTAATTACAAGAAGAAGAAAAACAACGAAATAATGATTCCCTACATGGCAAGGTAACCTTTACAGTTAATACAAGTTCGCCGGTGGAGTACTTCTAGATTAATCGAATGAATATCATAGGGTATTTTCCATAATTGTTGCATGTGCGTGTTTGCCTTTTCGAGAACATGAGGATTGAAAGGTTGAAGAGTTGGGTAAAATCAGGGCCAAAAACGCATACATCACAAACACATGGAAAACTCGAAAAGTTTTTGACCGATTGGAATTACAGTCATACATACTGAAGTGGGAGTGAGAGAACCATTTTCATGACAAAACCTCAAAATTGGCCACATGTCGCATTCAACAATATGGCAGATCCCCCTCGACGTTCCCAGCAATCACGGTCTAGTGATCCGTTTTCGTAAACAAACCATGAAATTTTCCTTGTTTTGATATCACCAAGAAAGGAAAAATGACTAGAATTTTGTACAGACGGGGTGTACGGTAGGGGGTATCGGAGACCTTACACAAAAAAATGTTCCTATGAATGTCAGGAGAACCACTTTTGGCTATTGAAAAATGAAAATGCCGGATATAAAGAAATAAAGGGAGGCAACGCTAAGAAATTCATCAAAAAACCCGCGTATGAAACCGCCGACCAGATTTTTCGTCATTTTCACCATCCTCCTGGCAAAGGCACAATGGCTCGTGGATATCATAAACTGCTTGCTATGAAAAAAAAAAAAGTTAAAACAATGTTTGACATTCGTTGTCTTGCAGTGCGCACACCCTAGGAGGAAGGTGAACCATTGCATAAACTGAACTGCTTCACTGGTCATAATTAACTTGTGGTTGACGCCAAGGAAATTCAATCGTTGTCTGAGTATCCTTAAGAGGCGATCTTTTTGTCTCTGTCTTAATCTCCAGTCTCTTCATGCAACCTTAGTTCTTGTTTATTCAAACTCCACCTTTTTGCACAATTGAGAAATCCGACTTAAACGTTTGCACTTGCAGCTTTAGAATGATGACAAGCAGAATAAATCGGAACTGTGATACAGTTTAATACTAGCTGAGTTACCCGGTCCTGCCCGGCGGGAAGAATAATTATGTCTGTTCATTTCAGTTTTGGGTGATTCTAGTGGATGTGCATAACTTTGCCCGTTCCTTTATGTTTATTTTGTTTGTTGTTCTTTGTTTGTTTTTAGATAAGTCTTACTGCACTCCCTTTGTTCGCTGGCGCCGTATGCGCCTCGTCAGCATTCATGAAATTGCAATGAATAATTTGCGCACGGGTCAGTGTGTTTCACTGCTGGATTTGGTGCAAGAGAAATGAACACTAAATTCATAATAATATGAGGTCTGCTGTGTCGCCTGTCTTGTTCTTGTTGTCTGCGCTGTCTAATGTACCTGGTCGTGTATCTCCCGATGCTACGTCTTTTAGGAGGCATTCTCGAGCTACGCCTTTAAGGAGGCATGACGGCATGGTAGTGATCACAACACAATCAAATTTCGACAACGGAAGTGGAAAATTATGTAGGCGGAAGTGGGCTATTATTAGAAACATACATCAATATCTTATTCATTGTAAATTTCGGATCAAACGCTCTCGTGAATTTATTCTTTAATTATAACCACATTTACCGATTAACTCAGAAATAACAAACGGTTTTATTTGTGTATAGCGATAGGAACAATGTTCGCTATCCCATAATTCTTTGTGCTAAATTTCAGGTCGGTGCGTTGTGTAGTTTCCGAGTCCATAGGACTATTAGGGGTTTTGTTGTAGCTTTATTATATAGAGAAGTGCCGTAACGCATTTTAAACAAGTGCCAAAGTGTGCATTTTTTACAACTCTTCGGCATACTAAAAGATCTCCAGTTTTTTTTTTCTTTTCAGAAAATGGAGGTAGATCACACAAAAACAAAAGTCGTGCTCACCTTTCGTTTTTGACGATGTTTAATTGACTGTCGACCACAGACTAATAAATTAACCAGACTGGAAACACGAGCTTCGGGCTGTGTCGTTTTTTACGGAATTTCCCGAGCGGCGGCCGTATAACCAACATGGCCGCCGCTCGGGAAATTCCGATTCTAGTTCTATCTGCAGTAGAAATTTCTTTTTATTTGTCAAGATTGGTTGTACATGTATTAATTTCTTGGTGCGGAACCAAACTTCCGTGTTCAGTAGGCGCGTCAAAATGGTGTCATTCAAAATTGTAGCCATGCTGAAGCGTCGTACGTTAGCGTAAACCTAATGTGGCGGATGGTTCATGACTTATCGCTGTTTTGTGACGTCACACAATGGGATCATCCAGTCTGGGTATTTTATTAGTCTGTGCTGTCGACTAAATTTACGATATCGTCAGTCTGCAGTTTACACTTACTTTCTGTAAGTAAGCTGTCACCATTGCAAATCAGGATGTGTCTCTGTGTGGGTGGAAAGTTGCATAATAATCATGGAAGTCGGACAATGGATCGAGTGCATGTCGTCACGATGCTGAAAGAAGAGGCCAATGCCCAAATGCTCTGTCAAAAACAATCAGGAAAGAGATACAACTTCGACACTTCTGAATGGCGTTGCAATCTCTGCGCCGCATAGCCTACCCTTTTACTCCCACGTATAGCAGTCATGAGACACGCAAAGCTATCTTTAGTGTACTTCTAGAGCCTAATGACTGTTTGCCACCAAATCTTGAGCCCGACCAGTAAAATAATCTGTTGTTAGGGGACCGCAGTATTTTGCTTCAGCTGAACAGTGTACACAACTCACGAGTTTTCTCTCTTCGCCTTTATACTTAGACTGAGGTCCCCTAGCAACAGCCAATATTAATGTCAACATGACCTCCTAACACGTTGATTTTTTTACTCGGCTATGCTAAACAGTTTTTTCTTTCTATATAACTAACTTCCTTTAGGTCAGCTTGTTCTAACCCAATCACTGATGGGCTTGCGAAACAGGGTGACCTTTGGGAATGAGGATCAAAAAGGAGTTTACAGAGGACAAAAACAACCATTGCCACACAAAAAAATGGTGAAACTGAGAAAGCCAATTTATTCTTCAGAACTTAAAATAGCACAACTCCCCTCTTGCCACTGATAGGGCTATTTCTACTATTTTCTGATTGAAGTTTTTTTTTTTTTTTTCAAACTTTGGTTTCAGACAGACGAGGCTGATGAAAGAAGCTTCAACGTTATGGATGATAGAGGGGAGAATCACTTTATATGATTATAGCTGTGTTTTTTCCTGCAGTCTTCATTAACTTTATATATGGCATCCCAGAGTTACTCCGGACAGTAAACTTGCAAACAATTCAATGAAAACTGTCATTTTAGAACAGTTGCAGAGGGACATTGTACTGTATATAATTAGGTTAGGGGAAGAGATTGCTGGCCCTCAAGAACAGTTAACATTATAAACAACTGTGACTGAGATGGCACATCCAACATCCACTGTCATATTATTCGTCCCATGGCTGTTGTTCTATTCACCTCAGTGCTTTACGGAGACAGAATTTTCTCCTCGACGAACATTAAAAAGCTGCCTTTCCTCAAGAACCGGCACACTTCAACTTACGTCAAACAACACTGACGTTTGGGCTGCCCCTAACTGCCTTTGGTGGTACATAAAGAAAAAAAATGCTAAAAATACTATAAATGATTCCAATCACACAGTCATTTTGCAGTATTCCACTGACCTCCACCACATGGTTTGAATTTGTGATTTTCACTTTTCATGATGGCAGAATGGGTTTCATTATGAAGCTATTTGATATTTAAGCTCAGATCACAGAGACGAGCGAAAGGGACGGTGAAGAACCATAATAATAATAATAAAAAAAAACATGAAAGGGCTGCAATTTCTGTGCTCGAACTTATAAAAATTTAGTGTTTTTTTTTTGCTCGCACATCATTGTCGGCAGTTCTTCATCACAATCAGTAAAGAGATAAAGAACCAAAATAACTGATACAAGAACAATTTATGATGGAAGAACTTGACACTTGTTGACAAAAACAATTTTGAATGTCAACATTCAGGAATAATGCTCATTGTTGCACTGCACGTTGAGGTCACGCTAGCAACAGATCTCGAGTATTTTGAAAATTATTCTTGAGCGTCCATTTCTTTGTAATGTTTTTATGTTCCTCGCTATCTGCGGGTATAATCTCGATGGTGACGAGAGACCGAAACCATGCTAATAGACATTAGAACTCTCTAGAAAATGAAGAGTAATGTTTGCCATTGGCATTTTTTAAAATTGTATCGCACCTTTCCTCGAATGTTAAACCTGGCAATGAAAAATGTTCCCGAATGTCGGATTCCACCGGAGACCAGCACTGCTAGTGCCAGACATAATTATATTAGCACTGATATACTATATTATTATAATATTTCCTTCACAGCACACTTTCATGTACTATGTGATAACTAATTACTAAAGATAAATTTGTGAAGCCCGTGATTCCTAGATTGTCCTTGTGACATTCATTAAGAATGGTCTCTTCCCTACCAGCGATCATATCAGAGGGATCCCAAAAATGAATTATTCATTAAAACAGGACTCAAGTTGGGGTTTGAAGTAAGAACCAGATACAAAATGTGAAAGAATCTGGACGTACAAATAAGTGAAGGCGCTCCACGTGTGATGTAGTTTGATGTCGTCCAAGCAATGAACATGCTATTTCTTACCGGGTATCCTTGTAAATAAAAGCGAGTTGCAAAATGTATATCTAGAACTCCGAGACAACTACCAAACCTAATTTTTTCACCTAAATTCATTTTTAAACATGCAGTTTGCCATTGACGACTGGAACTGTGGGTACATGCTCGCATTGAGGACAATTTTCAAAGTTCAGCCCTAACTTTTTTCCACACCGTGTTTTATCGTCTAGGTTTCCTTAGGTTTTCCTGACCTTGTTTTGTTAAAAAAAAAAAAGTTTCTCCTCCCATGTCATCTGTCGGCAGCCTGGCCGTACCTTCCAGTGCAGGACTGAAGTATCACCGGTGTAGTGTACAGAATAATGCCAATCAAGATGCCAGGGAAAGCATAGGTTTATACTTCCTGGCGTTGGCTGAGCCATTCTGCTGGTCTGTAATAATATAGCAAGGATTTGTTATTCGCGGTCCCATTCGTCAATTTTTCTTCGGTATAAGGTGGAATTCAATCTTATTTTTAGCATTATTTCATCACTGTTTGGATAAGTACAGATCTAAGGGTTTAAAAAGGTTTTATCATGGCTACTCTAACTCGTGACACCATTTCTTCTAAACTGGTTTCTATGTACAGCACTTTCCTGACCTCCCACCCCTAGTATCTTCTCCCATCCCCTCCCTCTACTGCCTCACACCCCCCCGGGACGCCTTTACGGGAAGAGGTTGAAATGAAGCAATGATCAATGTCAACATGCGCTACTGTATTGACTGAGTCACAGGAGATCAAATCCCCGATTGACCGTGAGCCGTCAGATGGCGCTCTGCGGCGTTACAGATCGCCTGAACTATTGAGTCCCAGCGGAGACTGGACAAATCTCGGTCAAACAGGCGATGGACTTTCAAGTGGGCGTTAAATGGTCACTTTCTGTCCACTAAATACGGTCAACTGTCTATAACTCCTGATTCCCTACACACACCACATTTTGCTGGTGTCATTAAAAGCGATATGGCGCTTTCTTTTGTTTTCTCTTCACAAGGTCAAATTCAAAACTAATAGTGAAGCCCACGTTTCACTAATCAAGGGCTGGATTTCAATCTTCTTTCGTAATCACACTCTCCTTACCTTAGAAGTCAAGGTCGTCAGTTCATTTCATGTGTCTTACAATCTGATGAACAGATTAGACGATGAGGAACATACAAAGTCAGGGCCATGTACCAAAAAGCGGTTAAGCCTACAAGGCTGCTAATCCTTTGCTCTTCCGGTGGCATCTAGCAGGGCCGGCACTCTACCAACCTAAGCAACGCTTTTATATTATGGCCCTTAGAAGTTTGTCGTAGTCCTTTTCCCCACAGTTTTGAAAATTTACATTAACTACTTACTTCTCGAATACACTTTCTCTTTTATTCCTCTGTCTTCCGCTTCATTTTTCTTTCTCAGCATTTATAATCCTCCTCACTGTGTATGGAAGAACTTGCAAAGAAAGAAAGCGAAATATTATAAATTATACGTATAGTTTGTTCAAGTTGAAGAACATTGATACTTGTCTGTACAAGCTGTGTGATATCGAAAGACTGTTTTATCTATTAATTTGCACTTATCCTGTTATGAAGGAAATCCTATACAGCCATACAGACTAGTATTAAATGGCAAAGCTTTCCAGGCAAGTCTGTCAAGGCCAACATAATCTTTTTGCTCTTCATTTTCCAGCTGTAATGCAATCCGAGTACCGACGTCAATTTAATTTTAATTTTTAACCCAGGCTGTTTTGACCATCTTTCTCCAAGATTGCCAGGCACGTTAAGTCTCTCTCTCTCTTTCTCTTTTTTTTCATTTTTTTCTCCCGACAGCGTCTCGATTCCTCAAAATTAGATAGAGATCGAACTTAAGCTTGCGACTCGGGTTTAAATTAAGTTGCGTCAGCGGTTTCGTGTTGGTAAATTTGGGTACTTTTAGTCTAGCTATGGTGAATCAGAATGCTTGTCGTCAAGTCCTGCCACCTTCCACCATTTCGTTTTTTTATGCTTGATAGAGCTGTGATATACTCAATAATTGAGTAGCTGGCTACATGGTGGTCCTGGTCACCCTTGTACTGACTGACAAATAGTCTGCTGATATTCTCATTCAGTATCTTCTAATTCAACCAACCAATCAACCAACAAACCAATCAACCAATCAACCAACCAACCAACCAACCAACCAACCAACCAACCAAGCTTGCTGACTCGCTGACTCGCTCACTCACTTTCTCACTCACTCACTCCCTTCCTGCCTCCCTCCCTCACTCACACAGTCACTCACTCACTCATTCACCCATTCACTCACTCATCCACCACAAACATCATGATTCTGCAGTCTTCGTTTATCCTCAACCAATGTTGAAATTTTAACTCTTCCTATCTATGTAGTAAAAAATGTTTCACAACTCTCTCTTAGACCAGAAACCAAAGAGAAGCTTCTGGTTTCACCCCGGCCCCGTTATCAAATTACATATAGTTATGAAAGCACGAAGACTGCAAGACTAGAAATTTCTTGCCAAAGCGTACATTCAATAGGAAGAACAGCGTTCCGTAATTTGCATAACTTTTCTCTCGCTCTCTCGCTCTCACACATTGTCTTCCATCCGTCCTCCCACAGTTCTATGAATACGAACAAATATAACATTTTTTCGCATGGAGTTTTATGGCATTCTGACGCCAAGAGAATTTATGCTCTGTAGATCTCACAAATTGATATTGATCTGTATTTGCTTTTATTGTCCACACGCTTCAGTTGGTTCGCAATCTGACAAGGATGGGCATTAATAAGCAACGTCTACAAATATTTTCCTGACCATTTTTATATTTAACCAGATGAAATTAGCCTGTCACATAAAGGGAAATAAATCACACTTTAATGGAAAGCCGTGGAAAGGAAGAGCCACAGACACGTGACTGGTTTCTCTCCCTTGTTAAGCTTTGTCAACTTGACCGCAGCAGATTCGATTCCATGGAATATGATGGTAACTTCCCTAATACACTACAGTATCGCAAGAGATGTATTTCGTTACAGATACACCACAGTGTCTGAGATTGTCATTCTGTGCCGGAGTGGAATCTACATAAATCATTCAGCTAAAAAGGCGATTGGCGAATGGTTTCCAAAGTCTTTGGCCCCACCCTAGGTAAACCCTATTGTAAGTAGCTCGTATGGTAATCAATCGTCCCATTTTGAAATATAATTGCTCCAATAAGTCGGAAAAGCCAAACACACACACAAAAAAAGCACAAAAAACCCCCCAGATCAGTCAGTTGAAGACATGCGGTTGAATACCCACCATTGTCGGGGAAAAGGTTCTAATTTATTTAAAGGTGGTTTTTAAATTTTGTTCACCTAAACCCCAAGGCTTCATGAGGCTGGAAGACAGATCCTCTTACAATTAATAATCAATAAATAAAATTCAAACTTCAAGCTTTGATTGTATGCTCAAATCACTTGCAGTTAACTCACAAAGCGAAAGTCTGTCTGACCATGAATGACGACCCACAGAAGTGTGTGTCAATGACTATGTAACATTGACATACAACGCAAGTACACTTGAAACCTTCAAAAGAAGATTCCCAACTCCCAGCAGGTTTGAAGAAAACAGGGTTTTTAGTTTATTTGTTTTTCATTTTCTGCAAAGCCAAATAATGGCATAATTATGTAATTTCTTAAAATGAGCTGTAGTCTCCACCCCAACATTCCTCTCTCTTTATTCTGTCCCAGGCCCTTTGAAAAGGGATTGGAGGGGTGCAATGCAGTTATTGTATAGATGTATAGACTTGTGTCAGTTTCGAAAAGCTATCAGAGGCATTTCATCCCTACGCACCTGCCATTATAAGCCTACTGTATGTGACCTGTGATATAGGAATTCCATTACAACAAGTCATTGCTAGCAAATTTTCAAGGTGGACTTTACCGTCTGGAGCATTTAGAATTATTTTCCAGTGGCAACTTTTCAAAACAGCAACTTTACTACAAGAACCCCAGTGGCCCCAAAAGTGCAACAGTAACATCATCTCCAGTCCCGACTCAATTCCTGGCTTTCATGACGCGCTTTCATAAACCCTGGGGTACATTAACCAAAAAACCAGAATGAGATATATCATCACAGACAACAGGCGGCAAAGCAAGATAAATGGCTAATCAAATTAAATGTCAAATGTCGACAACGATTTGTGTTTTCAGTGAGGTTCTGCGTCTTTGTTGCTTTACACTCCAGCCATTGATCTGCTGGCTGTAATTTAATTATGTATAGAAAAAAGAACAACGAAATGTAACAACAACAACTAGAAAAAAATCGCTTAGCCAAGGTGAAAAGCTGAAATGGAATCCGCGTTCTGTAACACAAAACTGCAGGAACACTTCAAAAACTGGTTGACATATTTTCCCAGCTGGATTTCCGAGGTCAGGTTACTTTGGAAGGGAACAAGAAAAGGTGAGGTCTCATTTAAAAATGCTTCAGTGAGAATTCATGACGGTATTAAATTTTGCTCAGACAGCCAATAATGAAAAACTCATTATCGGTATTGATGGCAGCCAGTGATTCTCACATTATCACACGTTTGAACCGGTTCTATGTATCAACGATTTAAGTTCTTTTCACTAAATGTTGGTATGTTTTTTAAAATTTGAAAAACTGCGGGAAAAAAAATGGAAGAATTTGAAAAAAAAAATGTTAAAGCCATTCTGCTGCCCTCAGCATGGGTAGCGCGGGCTGTAATAATTTTTATCACACACTTAGTTGCGTTTACCCATTAGTCCACAGAATCTAAAACTTTTCTGTCTACTCTCGCATCGGTTTGCTTCACATGACGTCACGAAACTTGTCCTCCAACCAATATTTGAGTTTTATGTCGTCTTTCATCGGAGGTTTCAAAGCCATATTAATAATTATGTTTCGTTTCCCCAAGAGTTTCCGTTCTTCTTTTTCGGGTTTTAGCCAAAATTTGCGAGTGCGCATGCTAAACCACCGTGCTTTGGAGGGGGGGGGGGGGGAGGGGGAGGGCAAACAAAGAACCACGATCAACATGACAGTTTTGGATGACGTAAAGAGATCAAATTAATGATTCAGGACTCTGAGATAAAGGATATTTCTATCTTTGTGAAATAATTACGAAGTTTTTTCCTCCTTCTTTTTGCCTAAACAGCAAACATTTTTTTTATTTCACGAGAAAGAGAGATAAGTGAATTTCCATTTGTGAAAGTTAGCTATTGACCTTTGCCGTGCAGAGAACTGTCTGTCCGCTGTCTGACTTTGTGCCACAATCCCGTTCAGAATGGCCGTCATGCTGAGGGTGTTCGATTTCCTGACGTCCTAAAAACCTCTTTCTCACACTTAAATTTGTATTAATTGTCTAAAGGTAGAATGTGCATATCCGCCATCTTTGGTGTCCGGGCCCATGTATCACCATGGCGATTGTGGCATTGATTTTGATTCGTTGGCTGATTTGCACTGCCAGTCATGAACCAACCGGCAGCGAGCTAAAAGTAGGTCGCTACAGTAACCAATGGCATGACGTTCGGTCAATTCTTTCACTTTTCCCCCCTTGTTTACACGGATGGTAGGGAATCTGACCAGCTTGGATCCATCCTTTCCAACCCTGTCCTAACAGTCAACTACAATGCAACTGGCAGGCATTTTAACCGCTTAGACATATCTCGATCAGCTGATCCACCGGCCATCTTCAGTGGCGGAAGAACATAACAAAAACACTTTGTGACGTCATGCGCATTCCACCAATTATTATTCTAGCTTTCAATGCACACCAGTTAGTTTTTAATTAATCCTCGGTACAGAGGCGACTAGCGGATCAGAATAATACAAAAATAAAGCCCCCCCCCCCCAAAAAAAAAATCAGAGGTGGGGGAGGGGGGTGCAATGGTCTAGAGGCAAGGTGCTCGTCTCTCGATTCCTGGTCGGTGCAAGCTTGTTGGAAATTTGGGGAAATGTCCTGTCCCTGATTCTGTGGCAGGTAAGAATGAGCACCTAGTCTTCTCGGATAAGGACGAAAAACTCGGATGGCCCTTGTGCACGTTTACATGTTAAAGATACCTCGGCAGTTGGAAGTTGAGATGAAGCACGCTTCACAATACCGCTGCAAGGGCAAGACAACTAATGTCTACTACCACCTCTTCACTACTCCTCCTCCTCCCCCCCACCGCGCCAAAAAAAATGGGATCAAACAAGTAAACAAAATGCAAATACGACAACAAAAAGCAAGATCAGGAAAAATATTAAATAAAAAACAAGAAAAAATAGAGGGGCAAATGCCAGTGACAGAGATCCTCCGAAAACAAAGACCTCAAACACTAAGTACAAATTATTATATACTATATGAAAACAAACTAAACTAACTCACTAATAAACCAACAAATAAATAATGATCTGTTCTACTGTGTGACCCAGAGATTGACAATCCGACATCATTAAAGCGAAGAATCATTCACGATATCGATTTTTCGACCAGCAAGAGATCATTATCCTTGTGAGCTCCTGATTTCACTTGTAATGAACCATCCCTCTGTCTCTGTAGACCTGATCATCAGTCATATCTCGAAGAAAAATATCGGAACTTAGACTAACGATTACATTCAGCAGTTCCAAAGGTGATTAGAAGCATTCATCTGTGAATAAATTAGACATCGATACGTGCTTGGCTATGAAACTGATTGAACAGTAAAATTTGGTCATAAACGGATTAAATTTTTTTTTTTTTAACATTAATTCGCTTTTCTTGTTAACTGTGAGTATTTAAATGTCTCCGATTACAATTACAAGTACCAATGCGTTAAAAAAACTTTACTGTTTAGGCATTTAGAAAAAAAAACAAAAAACATTTCTGTTGTGTAGTTTATCAATAACTGATTGAATTCGAAGCAGAAAAAGTTGAATTTTAAAAAAACTGAAGTTAGTTAGAATTACCAAAATCGAACTTAGAGACAATTACTAAAAACTACAGATGTTTTGTACTAAGCCCCAACTAACACCCCATGGCCGCTGTATGTGTTGGTGCTCGAAATGAATTAGAGCAGATCTACACGTCTCTAGGGTAAGATATAGGTGGCATGAGATCATTTGGGACATCTTTTAGAATGGTACTTACAGAGATGTACTCTGAACCAGGACAATGCCGAGGCCGTCTTTCCAATATCGATTAACAGCAACTACCACAACAACAGCAATGTCGTCATCGACATCAACAACAATCGCAGAGCATCAGCCTGATGAACAGAGTTCATGTCTTATTTAAAAGACACACCAAGCCAGGAAAGAAAAATAAAAGCATTTCAAAGCCAAAGGTATTGTCTCATTCTAGACAAATGGGGTTGACAAATGGGGTGTCAAACTATTCAGGAACATCTGTTGTTCCTGGTCTGCACATGCCACAAGGGCTAGACCATTAAGACAGAAGATCTATAACGTGACACAAAGTGTCCGTGTAGATTGGTAAGCGCTGTCAAATAGAAACACGTTGTTATAGACCTCGGCTTCAACCGCCGTTCTTCTTAATAATAATATAGGTAATTTTGGACATCCTTGCTGTTTCGTTACATTAGCACCGTTGTTGGACATGAATCACTAATAGTCGGACATAGAAAATCTAAATGTGTACTAAATTAAAAACAGTAACCAGTACACATCATTATACTAATAGACAGGCAGACAGACAGACAGACAGACAGGCAGACAGACAGACAGACAGACAGACAGACAGACAGACAGACAGACAGACAGACAGATAGACAGACAGACACACAGACAGACAGACAGACAGACAGACAGATAGATAGATAGATAGATAGATAGATAGATAGATAGATAGATAGATAGATAGATAGATAGATAGATAGATAGATAGATAGATAGATAGAAAGATAGATAGATAGATAGATAGATAGATAGATAGATAGATAGGCTGGCTGTCGACTGAAAAACAATATAGAACGATTGGGAAAGAAAAGTGCAAATTAGATAAGAGAGAGATGTAAAAGTTTAAGGGTACACGGAACACAAGGACAAGACAATACTGCCATTGAACAGGTTTAAAGAGAAATGAATAAAAAGAAAGGAAAACAAATCCAAAAGTGCAAAGACAAAAGAATGAGATAATGTGGATCCCTGGAGTGCCCCATTAATGAATTACAGTAAACAATAGAGTCAAAGAATGGATGAGTTCAATTTGCCCATCTCCGGCACTATGTGGGAGCCCTGCTGACTGGTAACACAATACAATGCGATAACATTAAGCCTTCTCCGTCTATTCTGCAGACAGGGGTTTGAAAACAATACAAAAACCGAAGGCCCAGCAACACAGAGCAGAAGGTGATTCTCAAACGGTAGAGATTTTTGGCTCCCAGAAGAGGAATTTCAAATCTAAGCGGAAGAATTTCAGCCATGAGAGGTTGAGGCAGAAATTTCAGTCAGAAACGGCATTCCAAAATTGGCAAAAATGTGCTCTGTACGCGGTGTCTCCAGGTCCTAGCTGCTTTTCTCTGCACGCAGGTTAAAACTGGTACTGCAATAATAATTGAATACTTGTTCGAATAGTCTTGAAATTGTTTGACACTCAGGTTTTTTCTTGTTTCTTTTTTTCCTAATCAGGCGATATTGAGATTCACAGATGTTCAAGAGCCACATACGATGAACTCCATATGCTCGAGAGCCACATACGATAAACTTCAGATGTTCGAGAGCCATATCGATAAGCTCCAGATGTTCGAGAGCCACATACGATAAACTTCAGATGTTCGAGAGCCACATACAATAAATTTCATTTGTTAGAGAGCTACATACGATAAACTTCAGATGTTCGAGAGCCACATACGATAAACTTTAGATGTTCGAGAGCCACATAGAATAAATTTCATTTGTTAGCCAGCTGCATACGATAAACTTCAGATGTTCAAGCGCCACAAGGCACGAACAAAATTTACACACACGTTATTATTGTTACACACACATTTTGTTACACAAATGTTATATAAATACTAACAAATACATGTATGCATGTAAACTGTTCATTTTTTATTAGTTTCAGTAATCACAATGTGCGCTTATGTATCAAATGTTTTCAAAATCTTAACTGATGATCATTTTAACTATACCACACGTATTAACTCCGGTCAAGAACTACGGGAACATCTAAGAAAAAGGTGCGAATTTGAATTTCAGAAACAAAATTAATTAGGCTGCCAAGATTACAACTAAAAGAGTACAAAAAAAGAGATTTTTAATATTTATTTGTCAGCCAACATATTTCCACGAGCCGCATATTGAAAGTCAAAGAGCCGCATGTGGCTCACAAGCCTCGGCTTGGACACCTCTGTTATAGAGTGTCTATATCTGTAGAGGAATCGTGTCTGTCATTTAAACACAAGCAGCCCGACTTCAGCCAGCGCTAGTGGTTTTATCACAGGGATTCTTAATTTGGAATCAGGAAGCCTTTCTAGAACAGAGTCGGGTCAGCATGACTTCTGTCTTTTTAACTAATCACTTAACTTGTCTTGGCAAAATCAGGTTTCCTTTTCTCTTGAGTGGGCGGGGACCGAGGTCTGGAGCGACTAAAAATAGATGATGTGTAATGTAGAAAGGAGTGCTTAGGTACGGATGCACAAAAAAGCTGAAAAAGGCTGAGTTAAAATTTAAACTTTACAGTAGATTTAGTTTTGCGCAATTCCAGAGTTTTGTGCAGTTTTCTAGAGTTAGCGCAGTAGTCCACGGCTTACAGGATATTGGCTCCGATGCCAGATATCCTAGGTTTGAATATCGGTCATGGGGCGGGGGAGAGGATGTCATCACCAGTATTTTATATGATTATTCAGCCGTCGGCGCCTGGCGTACGACCAAGCCTGGTAACTGATCTAGACGGCCAGTGTAGAAACAAAGACGTAAATCCTGAACAAAAACAGAACAGCGAAATGCATTTTTCCTGACAGTTGTGCCCAGCATTTTCCTTCATATGGCGCCACGAATCAAACAGACATTATATTTGGAACATATCCAGTGGTTAGGGGAAATCTTCTGGTGATGTGGCTATGTTTTCCCATAATTTTAGAAAATTATCTAGGAACATTATTGTGCAACAAAAGTAAGGAGGAAATTTTGGCAGGTCTACATGAGCACGTAAAATAATGAACACACAAACACTTGCCCGCGCGCGCGCGCACACACACACACAAACCAGCCAAAAAATAATGGAAATAAAAACAACATAAAAGAGTTTAGGTACCAGCTATTTGGATCATGTAGCCCAAATCCTCCCACACAATTTTTTTTATCAACGAAGATGTGTTGTCTCCAACTAGCAAATCCCAGTCCTAATCCTGACTCTAGTCCCAACCATCAAACATTCCCAGACATGCTATTGTGCAATATCATACAACCACAGAAAGACTGTGGGGTCGCAGCAGGGCTATAAGCAAAGTCAAAATTGGGCAAAAAGAAAAGGTTGTATGTTGCAAAACCCCGCGTGAGAAATAAAACCCAAACAATACAAAGCAAACTAAAGAGAAGACAGAAAATACACAAAATTTTCGGCTTTCGCCTTTTTCAAGTGAAAAACAAACGAACAATAAAAGACTTAAACCGATAAAAATGTACAACTATCAAACTAAAAGGAAACAGAGATGCACAATACAGCACAAAGAGGTATGCGACCAGTAGTAAGAAATTCACGAAATATCATAAAAACCACAGAAAAACTGTGGGGTCACACACACACACGCGGGGTTTTGCAACATACAACCTTTTCTTTTTGCCCAATTTTGACTGCTATTATGCAAGCAGAACCAAGTTTCGCTCCATGGGACGGATAGTCCAGTCTTGTACTTCAGTCTGGGCCGCTCTTGGATCAGGACGTGGTCTTAGTTCTTGTTTGTTCCAAATCCATTTTTTGCCCAACTGAGAAACACGGACCTTAAACGTTTACGACTCGAGTATTATGATAGGGAGTAAATCGGAACTGTGCAACAGCTTGGTAAGGGCCATAACGCATGTTAGATAAGTGTCAAAGCGTGCATTTGTTATATCTCTTCTATTAACTAAAACATCTCCAATTTTTCGGAAAAATGAAGATAGAACAAACAAGAACTTAGGTCGCTATGACCTAGGGATTCTAATTACAGTACTCTTTGCTCAGCTAGATCACGGCCCATCGCTCTTCATCTGGTAGACACAAACTACGCATTCATTTTTCCTTCAGAGGATTGTAGCAATCACATTTTCTCTTCAGTAAATGTAATGAATCAGTAATAACTCTCTCGATGCCACTGCCGGTGAATTCACACATCGACAAATTCTATCCACGTTTAATCTTTTCCCTTGTGTTGATGGACGGCTCATCCCCTCCGTTGAGACGTTGAGAAATTATCATCCGCAGTGCATCCTGCACATCTCTGGACTTTATGCACGCATACAGGGCTATCTGTCTAGTCCTTTGTTCTTTTGTTGAACGGAATACTTATGATTATTGATGGGTACCTTCCTTGAAAGATCATTACATTTCTTCCTGAATCGACCAAGGTGTTGAAAGAAGGATGTACCCCTGATGTATGATCCCAAGAGAGCGCAGTTCCAGCTGGGTAGAATGTCAGTAGGAAGAATCATGCGCAGCTGAACAAAATGTCACATGAAAAAAAACAACAACAAAAAAACAACACCAAAAACAAAAATGGCAACAGATAATTAATGTTGTGCGGAACTGCAGTCACTTGCTGCTCGCTGCCCACAGCAGCATCGCCATGTCAAAGAGTGGAATCTGATTGTCTCCAATGGGCGATCTCCGGGTGTTCGGGGAGCTCGACAGACGTCATCCTTCACCTGGTATCCGATTTTGAACATGATTTCTCTGAGGTAATATTTATTTTATAATTGGTCACGTTATTTACCAAATGTATTTTATTATTTACTGGCGTCAATATAATGCCCTGTCGTGCAACTGTACTGTGTTGGCGAGACCATTTTGTTTGTCATTTTCATTGTATAACTTCAATGATAAATTGCGTCTTGGTTAAAAGATTTCATAGTGGAGTATGCTCCCCAACTGAACAGTCTCTGTAAGTAAGTCAATGTTGGATGAAAATAACTACCAGTATTGTTTATGTCCGAAAACAGATCATCTTTCCCACACAGAGCAGAGATGAATTTTCGTCTTATCGAAGCCACATTCGCCATGACCGGAATTTGACCCGACTATAGCAACTCTTCAAATGCGGCGGTAGCGTGACCGCCAGATCTTGACCGTTCAGTAAGATAATGAAGTTGGTGATGGATTTAGCGATGTTCAAAGCCACATCATCCAGGAAATAATGTTGGAAACGGAAGCTTTCCATTCTCCCTTTCATTTTTACTTCCGCTAGTCCCATCCCACCCTCTGACCAATCTCTCGTCTCTAAACAAAGGCAACAAAATTTTCCTACTCTGACTTTTCATTACTCTTCTGATGAACTCATGTAAACATCAGCGATTGAAATTCAGTACGAAAATTCTCCTCATAAGTATCCACTTCTCAAATGAACTGTTATGAATAATGGTATGTAGAAAGTCATGTGTGCGCATCGCCATTCAGTCGCCAAAATCTTAAAAATGTGACGCTACTGCAATGTAACAAAGTCATTATCCTTGTGCATCTAATTGGAGTACAGTTTTCGTATTCAAATTCAAAGACAGTTCAAACTTTGAACTCCATCAATACGCCTCCATGGGACACTCCCTACATTTAGTCATAATAAGTACATTAATACGCCGATAACCATCAGATTAAAAATATGTCTCGGGGTACTTCGTTAATTAAAACTTGAAGATCAACAGTTTCTCTACCGCCAGCCGAACAAGAAAAGAACTCTTGACACACAAGTTATCCAGGAATTGACAGAAATAACTCTTTTTCCTCCCACGCACTGCTAGTTGGTTTCTTTAACCCTATTGCAGCCACCGGAGAAATGAATGTGCCTTGCCTGGGAATTTTTGAACCATGAGAAGTAATCTTATACATTTGATATTTGAAACTACTATTTGACATGGAGACCCTGCAAGTTAAGCTGGGTTTTTATGTGCACGGAAACGGTATCAGAAACATCAAAATCCCTGCAAGTAGTGAAATAGAAATACTTTTTTCAAGCGTAGGGGAATACCGTTTCCGTACACATGGAAACACTTTTTATTTTCACTGCTTGATGCATTTTTTGATGTTTCCATTGTCGTTTCCCTTCACATGAAAACCCAGCTTTATACGTATATATATACATTTCTGGACAGCTAGTTTCAGTGGTACAGAGAGTATAGCGTTGAAAAATGAGCTGGATTATTGGGCATAGGCTGAAGACAGGCGTAGGGTTAAATAATGAACTGAGCTCTTTCAACTGGGACATCTTCAGCTGCGCTCACAGATTCTCAGTGACATCTTTCATTAGTCAGAGGAGACATTGCCAATTATCACCTCGTCTTTGTCTTGTAGATTACAACTTGTACACAGGGCACATAAAATACAAATAGATCACGACGTAGTGTCTGTACCACTGTCCCGAACATCTCCTGAATTTTTAGCTCTGCATCTTTAATAGGCAATCTCATGTAATAATTATACTGGCCTGTTTTTCTCTGCAGTTCAGGGCAGATTCAAT
>OZ007570.1:63795369-63835369 GCA_963931925.1 Onchidella celtica | reverse complement strand
ACAATCTGACTGTTTGTTTGTCGGAGAAAAAGCCCTGTTTATAGGTTTATACTGATCCAATTGCAACAACACTGGCAGAATCTAACACTGATCGATACCTGTGTTATCATAATATCGGTTTCTATGTTTCATAGCCCAAGAGAGCTTTGTTTTGGCTAAGGTGAAATTCGCTTTTTTTATTTTTTTCATTTTATAGTTGCTTCTTTTTGCGGCTAAAAGCTTCATCTGTCTCAAACAGTCAACCACGGAACCTGATGTCCTAAAACAGCGATGGTTGGGGGGTAATATTATGTAGGTTGTGTAGCTACAAAGTGCAGCACGGTATGCAAAATCATACCATATTATCTCCATTGCAGTAGTATTCTGCAGGTAGTTCGTTCCATCATCCGAACTCCAGCATTTGGTTCTCTTTGATGCACTGAATTTCTTTGCTAAATGAAGGAGAGAAAAAAACTTACCCAACATCCTGAGTACCGCCCTCCTGGCACGTGACGCCGCTGTTTTGGCTGGCTGTGATTGGGGCGATTTGGAAGATGCCAGGGCTGAGTTACGGAGCCTCATGCCAATCAGCAAATACATAACTGTGATGACAACCATTGGGAAAATGAAGAATACAAAGGTGGAGACCTGGAAAAAATAGCCCATCCTGTGTTGCCAGCGAAATGGAATGTTACACACGAAGGACTCGCTGAGTGGCTTGTCATGACGTGGGTCGTTCACAAAGTTAAAGACTCGAGTGTGGATTGGATAAGGCAAGGCGCAGAGGGCGGAGATAATCCAGATTGACATGATACATTTAATAGCACGTGCCTGTCTCGTGGAGCGGTGGCCTCTGATTGGATGACAGATGGCTATGTAGCGCTCCACTGTAAAACTTGTGATGGTCAGTACAGAGGCGTAGGTGGTCATTTCATTGAGCAAGGCTTTAAAGATACAGAATGGCTCTCCAAAATGCCAGGGATACGCCTCCCAGATAGTGTAGAGTTCAGGAGGTAAGGCTGGGGAAGAAAGCAAAAGAACAAACATGATTATAGAAGCAAGTTATGGTCAATAGATTAATGTTTGTAAAGAATATGGGAGGTCAGTATAAACAATAGACAAACACGGTCGAAGAAGATCAGTAATGGTGAACAGTGTGTATGGGGGGCTCAGTCACTTGTCTATGTTTTCGTCATATTTGCTCCTCCAACTCTATACTTGTCTAAGTCCACGACTCCCAGTTTAAGAGCCGTGTTCACTTTTTGGAAGATGTCTCAGATCATTATGTTGAAAGATCGTTTTATTTTCGTGGTCCGAAGACCTGGAATTCGCGGCCTAAAAAAAAAACAAAAACTGAGAGATGTTCAAAACGCTGAGTTGTTTAAGGAAAGCATGAAAACACATGTAGTCACTTGATGGAATGGAACTAAAGGTACCTCTGAACAATGGTGAACTGAATGTAAATTGAAGAATGACCGCAAAGCGCCTAGCACTTGTATTTGGCGAGATGAAGTGGTATTTTTGTATACGTTATTGTTATTTATTATTAATATTACCATAATCATTAGTCGATAGCACTGACAGCCAGAATTGCTTTTGGGAGCCTTTTTTTTTTATGGCTAGTGAGGAAAAAGCAGGAAGTAAACGGTCAGAGGAAATGTCCATTACTCGTGCTTAGAAGAGTTTACTTGTAGTTTCTGTGAGGGCGAGGGAAGATGGTGGGTGGTATACGGATGTGACTTTTTAAAATTGAGATTCAGGGTTGAACACAGTGAGTGTGGTGGTTCGGTATTAGTAAACATGTGAATGTCCATATAAAAACAGGTGAATGTCCATTGTTTGTTTTCTCATGAGTATGCCAATGTACTATTATGTATGTGATTATATGACATAAATGCTATAAAGCACTTGGAGCCTGGTTGATAACAAGATGGACCGCTATATAAATGTTATTATTAATATTATCAACATTATGTCGCAATAAATATGTAATAGTAAATGAATAAACGAACACATAAATTGGTAGAAGAAAATTGTAAATCTCTATTTATTATTTGAATGGACTTGGGAGGCGTTTTCTGGCAACTCTCGCATTGTAGCAGGTCGGAGACAAACGATATTTTCAGGATTGATGGAGTTTATTTCCAGCTGGGTTTTAGAGAAAACAACAACAACAACAACAACAACAACAACAACAACAACAACAACAACAGCAGCAACAACAACAACAATAAACAAACAAACAACTGTTGAACTTATACCTGCTTTGATATTTTACCTTTGTATTGTAATGAGCTCGGTGAGTATATGATTGATGTCAACTTTTTAGGCCGCTAAAAGCATTAGCCCGTGACGTATTGCTGTTCAATACAGGTCCCGCACACATTGAACACCCCGGGAGAGTGAATCAGAATTGGTGCGGGATCACAGAGCAGTTGTTCATCAGTTAGAAAGTGTTCCAAATATGGGAGTGCCGACACAGGGACATTTGTCCCAGTGGGTTTTCTTGTAATATTGATGTAATTACGACAATGCAATAACAGAACAGAGCTAAAAATGAAGTACACCGTGCGCGTCACAGAACTAGAATGAGGAAGGGCTTAACGTACGTCATGGGTGAAATAAAATTGTTCTCTTTATTTACAACATCTAACGTGAACTTTTTATATTAACATGAGACAATAAATGAAATGGAAAATCGTTCAATAGTGTTGGGAATGAAAGAGCTAGGAAAAGTTGGATAGAAGGAGAAGTGACGGTCTAAATACATTGAACAGAAAAAACTAAAGAACTGTCAATGAAATAGCGAAGGAAGGAAGCCAGGACATGATTGTATGATTGAAGGCAAAAAAAAACAACAACAACTGGCTAAAGAAAAGAAGAATTGAACGTGAGTGAAAAAATAAAGATAGAAATGATTGAAACAAAAGAGAAAAAAAAAAAAGGCAGAGAGTGGAAACAAACATCTATTCTTGGATGGACAGAAAAAAATAAATCAAGCAGCGCACATAAAATGCCGAAGGTAATGTTTGTAAGACAAAAGCATGGTAGCTATCATAGACGTGGAGCTGTACAGAAAGTCACGATAACAAGTTGTGAAGTGGAACTAAATGGTAAACAGAAACGAAATTACTTTAAAAAAGGGAAAAGTACCACGAAAAAAGCCGCAGAGAAGAGTTCTTGTTTCCTTGGTCTATTTTTGACATTCGTCACGTTGCCAACATTAAAACGGGCGAGCTAAGTTATTGAAGCATGCTCTGATGCAGTCTGACACTGTATTGGGCATCCGGTAAATTACAGTATACAGAGTAGTACGTCCTTGCGTATAAGGATTCAATACCGAGAGGCTGGAATGATTACTAAAAACCCGAACTATCATTACCGTGCCGGGGACTGGGGAAAGATGCATTAAGAAAAATAGATTGGTGCCTTCCCTGGAAGCATAGGATTCCGAGGACAGTATTCATGGAGTCAGTTTTCCAGGCTCATAATTATGCGTTGTGAAAAACAACAAGTCTGATCTCAAAGCTGCCATTCCTATAGGCATATAATTATACCTCTTTTAACTAAGTCTGACTCCCTTCAAGTCATGCCCCAGCCCTAGCATGGATGTAATTCTCCTACATTATTCTCTTGTAAGTGATCATGAAGAAGATCTCGAATCTGAAGTTCAGTGTTACATTTAGATTTAACGAACATTTAATGCTGAGTCAACGCCATGCATACTACCTTGTGTTTCCATGCAACATGAGAACTTCATTGCAAATCAAGCCATTACATTTTGTTTTTCTTTGTATTTTCATTGCACTTTTATCTCTGCCATTCTCTACCAAAGCCGCCCACGCTGGCATGTTTTAAACCAATCATCCCTTGTTTTAACGCAAGCCTATTAATCCTTGAGGTTACATGGGTGTAAATCTTCAAGCTTGTTGCACTCAGAGAAAACATGGACAAACCGAATAGCTCAAGAAATACGCTGTACGAAAAAGTTACAAGAGAACACTGCGTCAGCCGCACAAGATAAATGCCCGAGACACAATGAGGAGCTTTGAGAAAATGAGGAAACAAACTCTTTACATTCAAATGCCAAGCAATTCTGATTTCACATTACGAAGGGTTTATCTAAGTTACATCATCTATTAAGGACACAGAAAGGTTTTCTTGAATACCAAATTTGTTCTAGGCAGGTGTCATGGGCAATGATAATTTTAAACTGCATGACTAAGGCATTATCTTAAACAACTGAATTATTTGGTGGCTTTTCAGTCTATTTAACAAAAAAAAAACAACAACAATCTGTGCGATCACAGCAACACTTGGAACAATGTTAAAATATACCCCCCCCCCCTTCCTCACCATGATGTATGTTACAAAGAAACGTTACAAAAGAACTGTCTCCACTCCCATCATTGCGACATATCTCTAGACAAGTTACGTGACAGTGTCTATTAAAAAGTATAGGGCAATCTCCAGCTGACACCAGGCTCTGTCAGAGAGTCTTTGAATCGACATTTGTGTTTGCCGTAAATAGGTCCAATAGGCAGTAAGACATTGACAAGGGGACTGAATAGGCCAAGGGACAAAACAAAAACGTCACTTCAAGAGTTCTCTTGAATCAGACTTAACCCAGGATTCTCAGATTTTGTCTAATTCTCACTGGTGCAAAGGGCATTGATAAGCTTTTCGCACTTTCCCCTCGCCAATAGTCTTACAGTGAACATGGGGAACTATGACACTTTTACAATATGCGTACATTGTGCAAGTTAATTGTGGATAAAAAGAAAAAAAAAGTGAAACATTCCATTGGTGGTCTAAAGATAACTATGAGCTAATATTCTGAGTATCATAACTATTATATCTAATCACTATTTCCAACTTGGCCATTCATAATGATATTGACCATATCAAAACAAATTAACGTGAAGCAAACTTCCCCACATAAAGATGACAAATTTTCGAAAATGATAACAACATTGTTATTATGATAAAATTGATAGAAACGGGACCGGCTGTCGTTCAAGATAATAACAGCCATGAGATGCTTCTATCAAGACAACAAGTGATAGAAAATTATCTTGGAGTTCGCATAATCGCAACTTGGCACGAGCAGAGAAAATGGTATTATAAATAATTTATGATGAAACACAGCGCCTGGTTAATCACGGCCGATATTGATCACATTGGTGGGGTAGGGTGGGGGTGGGAGGGGGTGGGGGAAAGGGATGGAGGTGCAAGAGAGAATGGAAGCATTGGCGTCCTGTCTCGCCAATTTTTATGAGATGAGCTCGTTCTCAACAGTTTCCAACAGACGATTCTCTCTCGACCTCCTCCCCCCCCCCCTCCTCTGTTATCCCGTGTATCAGATCAAAATATTGTTTTAATAAGACATTTCCCTCTCCTAAGCGATGCTTTTGAACAAGAAATATCCGCTGTTTTTCCTCTTTTAAAACAAACCAACATTGATGCTGTCTCCACGATAAAGCAACAATTCTCTTACTTGCCACCTCGGTTAGGATCACACATTATTATAATTATGAAGAATTGTATGCCTTTGGACAGAGTCCAGACTGTTCTTGAAATAAAATATGAATTATTATTATTTCCGCTTATAAGCAATGCCATGAAACAGGTTTGGGAGGGGCATGGTCACATTTGTCACTACATTAAAAGGTCCCATTACGAGCCCACATCAATGTGCATTAATATTTTGATGGCCTTATCAACTGATCTTGACGAAACTTAAAGATCACCACCTTCACAAGTCTATTGTAATCGTGTCAGGTTTACACCTCATTGTCACAACCAATAAAAACAGACCATTTTGTCACATTATATTATCATTATCCAATTATTATACGATAGCTATTTCGTAGGAAATCTGGCTTTCGAGTAAACCGGGAAGTGCAAAACTATGTAGGTCAAAGTAAATCTCGTGCTCTACCTAGGCCAGGAAATTATGATTCATGTCTTGAATGCTGTTCCTTTACGCAATGATTCGGACGTTTCTTCATACTCTCAATTTAATCCCAACCACTGTTTCATGGATCATGAAAGAAATTGGTTTAATTGTCTGAAAAATCAAAGTATTTTGTAAATAACCTTGCCGGAAATGGCATTGCAATAGACTAAAGATGACCGTGTTGAGTTTCACACCAGGAACATTATTTCTCTAGCCACGAACATATCTCGTAATTAAGTTATGAAACAAAACATTGTACGTGGGATGTGGAAGAGGACTGATCTGTATAGATTATACAGTTCACAAACTTGCTGACACGCCAAAAAACTCCTGGTGTCCTTGTAGCTGATACTCCTGCACGCTTCCGTAATCCATCTGGCATTCCAATTCAAACCTCGGCCTGACCTTATTTAACATCTTCCAGCTAAAGTTTGGCCTTCAATTGACCCCAATTTCTGCATCTCTGCGGTTGCTTCGCCACCCTTTTCCCATTGCTCGCTGTCCCTTTCCTACAGAAATCGAAATATCATCTTTTTTTTTTTTTGTTCCCATCAGTGATATCTTGCGTCTACGAAACAACACAGCCATCTTTTATGGAGAAGTTTCGTATACAGTCCACAATAACACTGGTAATTTGTCTGGTTCTTGATCAGCGTCTACATCTACAAGCTAACAAGACTCATGACTATATTGATTTGCAAATTTGCACTGATTTCTGATCGGCCCCCTATCCAGCAACCCGACAAACATCCGATTCACGGGACTGACGTTAAGTTTGCACGTAGGAATGACATCGTTTCTACGTAGATCCGCTGGACACGACACGGCACCGACGTCTGGGCCCTACCGTGAACGAGCCATTAGTGATTTTTGTGTGGGGGTCGGGGTGGGGTAGCCTCGTTGGTTTAGCTAGACAAAAACAGAGTTCAGACAGTCGTTGCTGGCGGGAGAGATCGAATGAGCCGTTCTGTAGCAATCAATACTTTTTCTCATTTAGTTGGGTCGTTTTACCGATTTTGCAATATCGCCACAGTCATAACACATTTGCCTAAGTCATTTTTATAATATTTTCAGAAAGTTTGAAAAACTATTATTGCTTTGCAAATCTTGTGACTTGCGCAAACGTGGTTTCATGTCAAAATTCAGACTTTGAAAACTAGGTACAAAACTTCATGCTGTTTAGGAAACAAAACAAGCTAACCTTGTCTTATTTGGGACATTAGGCCCAATCTTAAAATATTAAAAAATTACTTATAATGCAATTGTGTTATGTCTGTGTCGATGTTCCAGTTGGGAAAGCCCTCGCTGGATGAGGAAGTCCTATATAATGTATTTGTTTGCTGGTTGGATGGAGTATTTCTCGATCGGATGGGCAGTTTCGTAGCACTCAGTATATATTTGAACCTTATTTGTCATTTTACGATTATGCAGCGTTTCAATTGGAAAATCGCTCGCCCGTTGAAGGAAGTCTGCCTTGATGTATTTGACTGCCGGTTTCGTGACATATTTCTCTTGCTGTTAATCTTTAGAAAAACACTGTTGTTAGGAAGACTTAGCGTTTTACATAGAAATCTATAGTTGAACAGTGAACACAGCTCAGTATCTGCCCTGTTTGGCTTTGTAATTTGTCTATGACCCCTAACAACTTTCTTAAGTTGTGTGCACACGGTTCTAATCACTTTATCACTTCATTCGAATCCATCCCGCTTTGTATGATACCCAGGCTCTCTCCCACACACTTCTTTTAATTTTTCCTTTCCTCCCCTGTCTTTTTACATCTTCAAATAGGTATGTTATAAGCGCGATAGCCAAAATTTCTTCACCTGTCAAATCGACTCGATTCACAGCCAGTCGCCATTTTGTTGAACCAAGATCACGTCACACTTTTTTTTTTTTATCTCCCTTGAAACGATTCGAGAGTATAAGAAACGATACCGGAAAAGCGCATTCTTAATTTTAATTGAGAATGGCGCCAAAAAAATGTTCGCATGTAAAATCGGAACAATTTTAGGCACGGTTGAAACACAAAACAAATTCCGAAATGGAATTTTAGAATAATTATATCGACGTCTAAAAAATTGGAGGAAATTTAGAAATGTTATTAGAACCGTGTACACATTATCTTTAGAAAACTTACTGATTTCTTTTCCGATTTTAAAATAATTTCCGTAGTTTCCCAGCCAGGTTTCGATCACTGACTATCATTATCAATCTGAGCAAAATTCTGAAAATTGCTCAAACATTATCAGACAGCTCCCGCCCACTAGATCTATCTTGTACGGCAATTTTCAAAACTCTTTTAGCGAAAGATTTTGTTTTTAGAAAAGGTTGAAAAGGACTGCGGTTTTTTTTTTCCAGACCAATAAACTAGCAATAACCCATTTTCCGGGAAAATGTCTGGCACGCAACAGGCGAGGTTAACAATTTAGAGCCTTGGTAGTGTGTGGTGCCAGAAAACACTGAAAACAGAACAATTAATTCTGACATCTGGGATTGTTTCCTGTAATGCAGTCTGGAGACCTCTTTTGTATTTCTTCCATCTCATACATTAGACAAGCTAGTAGAAGTCATTTACCTCGCTACCGGCTGCTTTGTCTGGTAGATATTTTCCATTAGGTTGTTGTTTTTTGCTACAGATCTATGCACCGTTTGTCTGATCTCTCCTCCTCCTTCTCTCTCTCTCTCTCCCTCTCAAAGACAGGTGCGCGTACACCATCAAAGACACGCACTGGCGTTGCTCATTTCGTCAACATCTTCTACAAGTGCTTCAGAAATACCCCATATTTTATTCCTCACACCAATGTCTATAATTATTCTTTAGCTTACAAAAGGGCGATGACATTTCACTCTCTCTATTCAAAGGATTGACGAACCGAAGACAAAACTCCAATATCAAGAGGCACTGAAGACTCCTTATGGAGCACATCTGAAAAACCCTGATAGAAAATTGTATTAAATCTCCAAATCAAGACTGAATGGCTGAATTTTGAGCAGTGATGGGCCTGCCCAGTAACAGCGGGAGTTTGTCGTTAGTGTGAGGGGGGGGGGGGGGTTATACCACTTTTCAACTTGTCGAGGCTGTAGTTACCAGAGGTATTAAGTTTGCATCTCAATCAGGCTTTAAAAACACTGCCAGAAATTAATTATGTTCAATCTCGTTCCGAGCTGGATTCGACGTTGGGGCCTCTCGCATTCAGGTTACGTGCTTCAACCACTTCGCCACCGAGCTGGTGCCACCAATATCTAGAGACAGAGCACAGCAAAATAGATAACACAATGTCCTTTCCGTTGTCACTGAATTGCTGTACATCATTATGCAAATAGACTCTGTTGGGAGTTACGTGCCGACGGCTTGTCTTCCGGGAAAGTTCTCAAATGCCGAATGGTGTTCGTGGACTATTTATTAAAACTAAGACGGCCCCGCATGATTTTTACATACACTGTTGCCAGATAGCCTTGACAGAAGGAAATAATCATTTGTATATCTCCGAATAACAGATGTTAACTATGTAATCTACCCGGGGTGGGACAAGGTGCTCATACATTTCTTTTTTAAAAATACTTTTCAAAATCATATTTTGGTCAACAAATACATTATTTGCATCACAGTTGGCACCCGGATACCCGTGGTCACAAGGGATTTAGAACAGGAAACATATCTATGCAGATGCCACGTAGTTTCCGAAGCCTATTAGAGAAACACGTATAATACGAATGAGTGGCTTTATAAAATATCAGACTTGGAGTCTAATCTCGTTACATCAACAGAATGAATAGCCAGACGTCATTGGACAAGAAGATATACACAAGGGACCTCAGTCCTAGCATTTATCGTCCTACGTCTTCAGAGAGAGAGAGGGAGAGAGAGAGAGAGAGAGAGAGAGAGAGAGAGAGAGAGAGGTGGGTGGGGTGGGGGCTAACAAGTAGAGTTATGATCAAAACAAGAGTGAGAGAGGGGGAGTAAGTGGTGATTTTCCATTATTAATGGCACATAAAAACTTGTTTTTACTTGGTTAAGTATTAAGCCCAGCGGGGGAAGCGATGATGGGATGCGTAAAAGATGATTTATTGTTTTTTTTCATTTTGAGGAGTTGGGTTTTTGTGGGCGGGAGGAACACTTCCCCTTTTTCTATTAAAAACAAAACGGTGTATGTATCCTACCCTGACACCTGTTCCACCGTTGTGGTTTCCGGAATGCAGGCATTGTCTATGTCCTCTCACCAGTCATGAGCACGGGAAAGAATGATGCTATAGCTGCCCTCATGGGAGACTGCTGGCTAATTCACTTTCGCCTGCCCAGACGCGGGTACCATTTCAAAATTAATAGAAAAAATTTCTAAAGCTTTCAAAAGTGGTTTAAATTAGTCAAATAGAAATGGTCAAATGAATGCCGAAGAGGGCCATAAACGTAATTTTATTATGAAAAACAAGAGTGTTGAAAAATATTTTAGTTATAATTTATAACATGCTACAAACAGAGAACTTGGGGCGGCAGTGGCATGTTTCAAGTGTGTAGCACTAAGTATTAAAAAGTCAATCAAGCCTGGAAGTGGGGAAGGAGGATACCTGATGAGCTGTCATATTCCAGAGAATAAAGCCCTATTTACCCCTGATTGTTCCCCTTGAAAGTGTAAACTAATATAATGTGGGGGAAATGCTGAGGATAAGAGTTGCCCTTTAGGAGGTGGTTGGTAAAGCTTGTGAAGACAGACGTATGAAGTTGATGAGGCGTCTTATCCCACATAAAACACCATATTACAGGTGAATATTATTTTTTTAAAGTATAAAATAATATCGGGAATGCTAAGGATAGGAGCTGCCCTATAGGAAATGGTTTATTAACCTTGGAAGTGAGGAGGACAGAGGAATAATTCCATTTGATGAGGCGCCAGTTCCAGAAAGCCATATTATGTTTTTTAAAAGTGCAAACACATTATGCGAAAAATGCCATGAATAGTGGTGGCCCCAAGAGGGAATTTTGTCAAGCTTAGAAGTAGGGAAGGAAGAGGTATATATCTGATGATGAGGTTCCCATTCCAGAACAAGAAGCCATATCATCTTGGGGGCTTTTCTAAAAGTACAAATTTAATATGTCCAGACTAGAGGTTAATTTGGGAGGAGGGGGAGATAAGGCACCACCTCTTGGAAGTGGCTGATGCTATCTTCTGTCAGTCTGGCCTTTGGAATTATTTTATCTGCCCCCTGTGAGAAGAATTTACTGCAGGGATTACCAAACTTTCCCCTCAAATGTGACACGCTTTAATGCAGAGATTCCCAACCTTTTTTCCACTGTGACACAGTTTACTGCAGAGATTCCCAACCTTTTCTCCACTGTGACACAGTTTACTGCAGAGATTTCCAACCTTTCCTCCATTGTGACACACTTTACTGGAGGGATTCCCAACCTTTTCTCCACTGTGGCACACTTTACTGCAGAGATTCCCAACCTTTCCTCCACTGTGACACACTTTACTGCAGGGATTCCCAACCTTTCCTCCACTGTGGCACACTTTACTGGAGGGAATCCCAACCTTTCCTCCACTGTGACACACTTTACTGGAGGGATTCTCAACCTTTCCTCCACTGTGGCACACTTTACTGGAGGGATTCCCAACCTTTCCTCCACTGTGGCACACTTTACTGGAAGGATTCCCAACCTTTCCTCCACTGTGGCACACTTTACTGGAGGGATTCCCAACCTTTCCTCCACTGTGGCACACTTTACTGCAGGGAATCCCAACCTTTCCTCCACTGTGACACACTTTACTGGAGGGATTCTCAACCTTTCCTTCACTGTGGCACACTTTACTGGAGGGATTCCCAACCTTTCCTCCACTGTGGCACACTTTACTGGAGGGATTCCCAACCTTTCCTCCACTGTGGCACACTTTACTGGAGGGATTCCCAACCTTTCCTCCACTGTGACACACTTTATTGGAGGGATTCCCAACCTTTCCTCCACTGTGACACACTTTATTGCAGGGATTCCCAACCTTTCCTCCACTGTGGCACACTTTACTGGAGGGATTCCCAACCTTTCCTCCACTGTGACACACTTTACTGGAGGGATTCCCAACCTTTCCTCCACTGTTGCACACTTTACTGGAGGGATTCCCAACCTTTCCTCCACTGTTGCACACTTTACTGGAGGGATTCCCAACCTTTCCTCCACTGTGACACACTTTACTGGAGGGATTCCCAACCTTTCCTCCACTGTGGCACACTTTACTGCAGGGATTCCCAACCTTTCCTCCACTGTGGCACACTTTACTGGAGGGATTCCCAACCTTTCTTCGTCACTGGACACTCTTCGAAAGTAAATTACCCCCACCATGTTTTGTTCCGTGATTTCAGGTTACCATTCTACCATAATAAAGCCACTGACAACGGAGAAATTTTAAAACGCTGTTTTTAACATTATATCAAATTCAAATAACAGTAACATTTTTAATATGCTTTGTTCTCAACTTCAGATTTTCAACAACAACAACAACAACAACAACAACAACAACAACAACAACAACAACAACAACAACAACAAAAGTACAAATCCAGAGTCAGCAAATTTACCCCCAGTGGGATATCTCAGGTTGAAAACACCCCAGGTTTATTGGGTGTCCCCGAGGCCGACCAATCAGTGTTGTCTCCCGATACGAAATATCTTCGAAGCGGAGAAAACTCTTAAGACGGAACAACGTTATCAAGGCTTCTGTGTTCCATTAAAGTGAGAATTAAAAGTGCTCGGTCTGAGACGGGGCGCAGCTGTGAAAACCTTGAACTGTCTGTGCCTAAAAACTTACTTACGTGAATGTTGTTTTACAAAATATTTCTAATCCCAAGAGATACTTGTCGGTTAATTAAATTTTTAAAAATATTTTATTATTATTATTTTTTATTTTTTTTTTAGTTTACTCATCGTTTCTGTCTGCCCTTGCTGTGACATATCAGTGCTTCCCCCTTCCCACCTCCGACACTTCATTCCAAATTTTGATCCTATGTTTGCGCAATGCCTGGCTTGCTGTAACATTTTTTTCTATGAAATGGTCAACTGAAGTTGGCTTTTGATGGATCACATTTCATGTTTTACTGTTTGTTTGCAGTGAGTCCGTCAATGTATCCTTAAATCGTCAATGAGTTTACATGGCACAGATAATACAAAAAGGCCAATGTTTGGTCACAGACTTTGCATTTGTGAGAAGCTGGAACTCTTTGTTACTGAGATATGAAGTTAGGGGCTATCTGAAGTAAGTACAATGGGGGACACCGTGGTCTAGAGGCAAGGTGCTCGCCTCTCATGCCGAACGTACCGGATTCGAATCCCGGTCGATTCCGGCATGTTGGAGTTTTTTTAGGGTGAACAATTCCTGCCCCTGATCTTATGGTAGGTAGGATCCCCTCTCCCAGCCAAAAATCTAAAAGGAAGGGAACTTCTCTAAAGATTGGATATTAAAAACAAAAGTAATAGAACTCAGTTTTATAGCCCACGCTTTATAAATGCTAAATGCATGGTTGAAGATATTTTTTTGTGTTCTGAAATTATTTCTTTTACCAGATATTTTCAGGTAATGATATCTCCCGTCTGTGTTAGAGTGGCTTTTATTTAAAAAAATTTCCCCGACCTTAAGATTGAATATCAGTGAATACATGTCTTGTCTGGAATGACAACTTTCATTACAATACAAAAAATTGACATTTTAGCATCCGCCTAATTCTTGAAAATATTCTTCTATTATCTTTTTAATTGCTTGAGAATGAAGCTTTGGCCGACTCAACTTATCCTTGGTCTTAACAAAATGAGTGTGAAATTGTCATATTAGTGAGGTGGGTGGTTTTATCTATCCTGAATAACATCGCCGGCATCTACGATGATAGACCTGATTGTTATGTCTATTTTATTTAAGAACATGGCGTATGTCGGAGATAATGCTGTAAATAACAACCTGATATTCGATATGAAAATACACATCTGTTCACAGTAGATAAATGAACAGATCTTATATCAAAGAAAAAATAGCGGCAGGAGTATTTCATTGTGGTGCAATTATCACTTTTTTTTTCATTTAACTGGACGCTACAGCCGAAATGTCACTTTCAAAAATTGTAAAATTAACTTTCTCAGGTGTCGTCTAATTTAACCTATCACTTTTGTGACGCCCTATTGTGTTTATTCACATTTCAGGCAATTTAAAGAGAAAAAAAAAGTTGTAAAAGATGTTAAATACAATAATTTTTTGTGTGCTCCCCATAGCAAGCCAAAAACAGGCAAAAAGAAAAAGTTGTATGTACAAAGCCTCGCGTAAGAAATAATTCCCTAACGATGCAATAAAACTAAATGAAAAAGGGATGAGGAAAAAGTTAACATTTCGGTTAAATACCTTCGTCAAGAGAAATAACAAACAATAACAGATCAAAAATGACACACTGAATTGATAAAACAATCCAACAATTGAAACATGTAGAATATGAAATATTTGTTAAATAATAAATCAATAGGACGAATTATGTGCGAGTTCTGACTTGTATTTCCCTATGACAAGCCCACCATCTGGGGGACTGACAAAGCATTTCATTTGGTACGATTTCCCGGCCCAGAAATGTAGCAAGACTGTAGACTATAGTGGGAAACTGCCTGGATTAAAGAGAGTGAGCGAAGGAGAGGAGAGAGAGAGAGATAGAGAGAGAGGGAGAGAGAGAGAGAGAGGGAGGGAGAGAGAGAGAGAGAGATAGAGAGAGAGAGAGCGAGATAGAGAGACACAGAGAGAGATTGAGAGAGAGAGAGAGAGAGGTGATCGTAGTTTTAACCCCGGCCATGCCGGCTACCTCAAGTAGTAAATAGACAAACAGATAATAATACAACAAGGAAATGAAATTAATTATAATAATGCCAGATTTTGATTCATTTTCTACCTCCTTTTACCCACTCCTCGACATCCCACCCTGTCATATTTGCTTACCCACCTCCACCGTCACTTGCTCCATCTCAACCACGCCAGATTCTTTACTTAAATGCCTCAGACAAATACAGCTTTCAACTACCCAGACACTTATCATACTTTAGTGCTGGAGAAAACAGTTACTGGAGAAAGAAATATACTTCTACGAGTACTTTTATATCACTGCCCACACACGTTAAGCTGACTTACCAAATAACTTTTCTTTCTGTCCAAACCATTATCCGGCGCGACCTTGCGACCAGTATCGGGGATTTTAGTACAATTTCGGCCCTACTTGATCTGTAGAGGCGTCTTTATGGGGAGATAATCACGAAACTAGCCAAAGTAATTTCGTATTTCTTGCTTGTAAACAGTCGCCAAATCTCCTTAATGTCTTGTATAGGATTAGCTGATTCCACGAGACATTACTCATAGTTCTCTCCCTTATAATCACCCTAGGTGGTGGCATTCGCGAGATGCTGGCTCAATGTTCTCACAAAAGGCAGTAACCCTGACGTTGTGTATCTGTATTACTAGATATTTAGTCGGCACCTCGAGCGCGGTCGTTTCCTTTTTAAGCATTTACTTGAACTCTTTCAACCTGTCATATGAGAGACCTATTGATTGTCGAATGAGGTGATGACGGAAGTGCAAATGCCGAGAGCAGCGACCCTCCAAAAACAAAGATCTGCAACCATCAATTGAGGTGATTAAAGATGGTAACAAAGACTTAATGACTGGTAATTTAAAAAAAAAGAAAAATCAGTTCTATTGGTAACAAAATTGTATTTTCAAGGTATGCTTGGAATGATCCAGAGCTTATTAAGAAAGGTGAAACTGAAAGAAATTCTACGTCATGCCACCTGCATTCGAGAATAACTGAAACAAGACAGACTGTCCAGTGTTCTTTACTTTAGACTGGCACATTGTTTTGTGACTGAGGTAAGATTAAATTCCACGCAAAAGCAGTGATGTGTATTGTCTTTTACAATAATAACGAAACAAATGTTTGACACGGTCCTAGGCTAGGAGCAAAATCTGAACTTCTCTTGCCAATTTGCCACTTCGAAATAGTACTTTTAACTGTACTCTGTTTAAAGGAGATAAACAGCTTTCCTTTAAAGCAACTACGTCATTTTCGTTCGTTTTATATTTTAATACAATTCGCGCATTTGCTATAATTGCATGCATGTTTTTATGATTTGTCCGGGGACGCAGGACATAGAGATCTCGGTGCACAATCTGTTATTTTGCAATTATGTTAGCACGAAGTTTAGAATAGTTTAGAGAGCCTCTGCTCAAAAGTGCACAGTGTGGCGAATCAATATTACTCCTGGGCACTTTTGCCAGTGTCTGGAGTATGTGAGCCGAAATTGTCCTGACAATCAAATCATGACAGCTGCAGTTTAGAAAAATCTTCAAAAACAAAAGGCTTTCTGACGAGACAATACCATCTATAAATGGAAATTTAGAGAACTTTCGACTGTCACTCAAACACTGAAAAACGATAATTAACCCATTAAAATAATATTTTAAATAATCATCTAAAACTACGTGGTTAAAGTTGCTACACGATGATTCCATTCATAGCTACACATAACTTTGACATCGACGAACAGGACACGGGTCCTGGGGATGTAGATTACAAAAATAGAACATCGCAAATCTTTGTTCATAACGAAATGATGAAAAGAAGAAAAACAGATTGACGAGGGAAAGAAACACAAAGGTGTGAATGAACCGAAGATATGAACAAACAATGAAAGACCTGAGAAAATGACAACAGATGGGAAATGAAGGAGAAAAGGACAAAAGAAGACAAGAATGTTGGAGTTTTAAAAGAGGAAAAAAAGGCGTTGGCAGATGAAAGAGATGAATATAAAGGACAGAATACAACGCGAATGGGCGGAAATAGCAGGGATGAAAATAGAATCTCGTAGGTTTAAAATTACATTCATTTCGCCAAGTTTTGAGGGTGATTGATGCTTATGAAATCTCTTTAATTTCTTCCAGTTGGGAATGTCATGCTCTGCATTTTTCAAGCTAAGGTGACCATTAAGTTTACTCGTCTCACCGAACGTCTAAATTAATACCTAAACCTGAGAAGCCAAGACATGGACTCACATACATATTTAAAAGTTGTCAAATATGCACCACTAGATTTAAATAGTCAGATGATTGCAAACAGAAGTATTTATCATAAAAACTTATTTCTTGGTAAGTCGGAAAATATTTCAAGTTTAGGCATGTGGCATGTTCTAAATATGGGAAATCGGATATTAGAAGGTAAACAAACTTTCACAAGTCTTTGTCTAATTACTAAGGCAAACCTAAGTTTGTTGTTTATTCACACTTAGGTAGATTTATATATATATATATATCTACATATGTGAAACCAAACTACTAAATCAGTTATAGAAACAATGGCAACAGCCAGTCGGCGAGATCTAAACAGTCTTTCACGTTGTAAGACTTCAGCAGAAAATATCTCACTCGGAGACAACACCCATCTCTGAATGGGAGGCCACGTGATTAACAGCAAAAACAACAATAACAACAACTACAACAACAACAACATAAATACCAGGCCGCTGTCTGGTGTGTAGGAAGATGGTATATAGAATGTCAGTGCGACGTCCCGAAACTGTCTTTCTGACGTCAAAAGTAATCCGACTATTCCACTGCGTAGCAAGAATATCTTTCACCAGTACATTCATATCAGTCTCAAGGAACATCATGATACCTAACCGATCTCAGAAAATTTTTGAGTGGGAAATATTCTGACCTATCCTAAAGACCATGATTAAAGTTTAATTACAGCATATACATAATAGTTATGTCAATTCAAGCATGTTGATTATGGAAACTCTATAAACAGAATTTTAATATTGCTGTCATAATTTATCAAAGGATTTACTTCTAATTACTTCCTGCCCGTCTTGACTGTATGGGTTAATAATAATAGATAACTGGGCATAATGTCACCAGATCCATTAACTAAATTATGTCAAGAGAATTTCCAATGTTATACATTCAGTTTCATTGCAACTGCAACCATCTTTTTCTCGAGGCACAAATCTACTTGATTTATCGTCATTCTCTTCTGAATACAGTCTCTCCTAAATGTTTCACAGCTTTGGTGTTTTCTTTCGCACTATTTGCCTATGACGTGGAAACTATAAATAAAAATGTAACGATTGCAAATGCATGATTCTGTAACTGTACATCAATCTCACATAAAGAATACAAGCTTTCAAGATCGATACTGGCAGAACGCTGAGACTACCACCATGTTATCGTGGGAGGAGATAACAACAACAACAACAGCAGCAACGGCAGCCACACAATAACTGCCACAAGAACAACCACACGAACGGCAAGGATTTTCCCACTAAAGTGATGAAACCACATCGACATGTTGTGGGGGTGGGGGGGGGGGGTGGGGGCTGACAATATTTTGGTGGGTGTAGGACTTCAGAATGTGGTGCATGGACATAATTATACTGTATTCTAACTTGGTTCAATCATGCTGAGGCTTTTTTTTTTTTTTTTAAACTGAGCTGGGTCGTGAGACAAAATAGGCTGAGAACGGCTGTTTTTTTCAATTCCCATGCATTGGGGAAAAACGTAACTATTTCAGCCCCAGCCTCGGTCCGTGTGGACAAAATAATCGCTTTCCTACACATTTCTGACAGTACGTACTGCCCGGGTAAAATTGAAATTAACAGATTAAAATTTATCCATATCATCTCCCCACCAGCAACAACAAAATTTATTATTCAATATTAAATATATATTATTATTAATAAACTAGCTGAGGTCCCCGGCCCTGCCCGGGATAAATCGGTTTGAATATTGGTTTCAGTTCTGGGTGGTTGTTATGGGCCTGCTTCATCTGGCCTGTTCCTATTTGTTTATTTTATTTTTGTTTGTTTGTTTTTAAATGTCTTACTGCTCTGCCTTTGTGAGTTGACATACTGCGCATCCCGTACAACAGCATGATTTGCGCACGGGTTAGTGTGTTTGATAGTGAACACATCGCAGGAAGTGATAACGAAACCTTAAAATGGCGAACCATGACTCGAAATAGATCTAAATGATGGCGAAACAATAAATTTCCAATAAACAAAAAAAAACACCGATTTGAGACTTCTATTAAAAACTGTGCACCCTTTGGGTAGCCACACAAAGGCCACCGAATTCGGTCACCGAGCCACTAGGCGCTTTAGGTGAGAAGAATTGCACCTTGTGCCATCCATTATTATTATTATTATTATTACTGACTGAACTGCTTGAAGAATTGATGAGAAGCACATCTTCGTATGTTGACCTTTAGAGTCACTCGTTTATCTGTCCAGCTGAAGGAACGCCTGTTGTCATTCTTCGGAGGGTGTGATTGGTCTTAGCTGTACAACCTGAAGTCATTATACCACAATCCTAAAGAGGATTTTATTGTTTGGCCTACATTTCTACGTGCTTTCTCGGGTCTGAAAGACATCATACTCTGTTAAAGATATAATTTTATCTAATACATTGTTTTTCAGGAGTACGGTGTCGAATACCTTCTGAAAAGGCGTATACAGTTGGCATTAATAATTGACGCCCACGCGTTAAGAAATAATTTCCAACACGGAATTCACAAAAACGTAATGGAAGATGGCAACATCATCAGGTAAGACAAGACAACAAATAAAAATAAAGCACGGACAAAAAATTCTTAATTCATGTTTACAAAAAAAGACACGGGTTTGCTCTAAAGACAATTCATCTACGACCAGGAAACAAGGTGGTAAGGTAAACAATAATAATGTTTAATATTGAACGGCCAGCGACAGCAAAAGCAGAGGAAATTAAACCATGTGGCGGAAATTAGATACAAGGGACAAAACATGTTTTCCACATAGCCAGATGGACGTCAGGGACTCTGTGGAAAATTCCTTTATTCAGCCTGAATAACGCCTACAAATTTGCCCCGGGAACAACGAACAATGCAACGTTTGCCAAGACATAGAAATAACAAGATTAATTTATTGCCTGTCTCTTAATCACGGCAAACCCACGGATCTCTCCACTGTGTGTTACTATTTATGGAGGGAAACTGAAAAAAAAACAAATGAAAAAAAAAACACCCCCGCCAAACAAACAAACAATAATGGCCATATAATGTCCTGAAAAGTTCAGTTACCACGGTTTAACAACAACAACAACAACAACAACAACAAAAAAGCCCAAAGTTAACCTGAAACAGGGATTTTTAAAACCAGTTCTAGCATCAGTGGAATTTGAGTTCAAGATAAACCTTTCGGGGAGTTCATCCATTGGTTGATTTTAAAAGTGATGCCAAATTGATGACAACGATGCCAAATTGATGACAACGATGCCAAATTGATGACAACGATGCCAAATTGGTGACAACGATGCCAAATTGATGACAACGATGCCAAATTGGTGACAACGATGCCAAATTGGTGACAACCGGAAGAGAATTTTCGGAATTTCTGACAACCAAACGCCAAATTTCAGTGACTCTGTGGTGACGCCACCATTTATGGAGAGAACAACAACAACAACAAAAGACTTTGCACCGAGAACTTTGATGACATGAGACAATCAAAATTCTTAAGGAGACCAAGGAAAAGGTACCTAAGTGAAAACAGATGAAGGAGAATCAACGTGTTGTTATCAACCAGTTCTGGCATTAGCGGATGTAATAAAAATCTTGGGGGAAGTTCGGGACAAAATAATTTCAAAGAGCTAGGAAATCTGTGGAGTCCCAGGAAAGCTTAGAAAAAAGTTAAGACGTGGAAAATTTTAAAAAATCAGGAAAGTTTGTCACTTGATGGTTTTGCTAGTGATACAACACTACACTTACGAGCACGGGGTGATAACTTCACTGAAATATTTAACCCACTAACAATGTTTCGACTTCATCTTTTGAAAATACTGAAAGTAACTGCGCAGTACGGGCCACAGCTTAATCTCATTGTCTATGAATCTGAGTTATAAAAGCAATTCAAATGCAATCAGGAGGTTTTGTTGTTTCAGAGATTGGAAGTAGATTTAATGATCGTTGTTTCGAATATAATCAGGGAATCAGCATAATTAAATTCCATTCAAGTTCTACAGCAAACGACATAAAATAGCCAAATTTTGTATGTAATTCAGACAGTCCATCTAAAATATCAATACACATCCTGTTGTGACTTTTGCAGGCACACAATTGCTAAACATTCTTTTCTTTCGCGTACGCAGGGTTCAAAACGGTTCAAAATGGGTTTACAAAAGTGGGCAAGTTACGAAGCAATAGAAAGTTAACATGACCCAGTTTTGACAACAGGAAATCTTTGTCAATAACACGACCAGCTGAAGTAATCGGTGTTGGCTGCCCTTCCATCTGGTTGCTAGTTTACATTCTCCTCGAACTTGGTTACTTCAACTGTAGTATGTATAGCAAAGTTGTTTGGGTGACGCCAGAGACTGCATTAATTTACTGGTCATTGGTCACTGGTCACTAATCCCAAAACCCGCCGGGGTCGTAGGGGCACTGCAATGATGAACGCTGCACCAGCTGGCTCCATTTGTGGCGGTTGTGGGCGAGTGTCTGGGTTGTGGGAAAGCTCATCTTGGTCCATTCCGCAATGTTGTCTGCCCATTTCTTCCTCGGTCTGCTCGCCTTCTCTTCCCTTGCACTGTTCCTTGTAGTATGGTCTTAGAGAGCCCATCTGATCTTGTCACATGCCCATACCATCTGAGCTTCCTTTTCGTGACTTTTCTTAATTTACTACATGCTCTCAATTCTGGGCAGTTCAGCTATTCGATAACAGATGGGATTCGTATACCATTTAAAACCCCTATAGGGACCTAAAGTTCTTTGTTTTTTCACTCTTCACTGAATTCATCGAGAACTTTTCTTGTTGTTGTCGTTGTTATTTTATTCTTTTCTACCGAGAACCCAGGCCATGTGCACTTTTGTTTTTGCCACATTTTAAGTATTCGGATCATGTTACAGAAACACACAAAGCCAATAAAATTTTCGGGTAAACCATGCCAAGATCTGTCGGAGCGCCAAAGAGGGAGTTTGATTGTGTGGAGGGACAGTCAAATATCGACTTAGTGTTGCAAATGTTGTAACAATGCCTTTCGCACTTCTTTCATGGAGACCCAGGGTCCAGATGGCAAGCGCTGATAGGTAGTACAGACAAGCAGTCAAATCGACAGGCTGACAGACTGCTATGACATGTTTTATCCAGGAGGAGATTCCCGTGTCAAAGTTAGTCACTAGTTTAAAGTAGTTTCCGCTTGAATGAAGGACGGAGAGATAGACAGACAGAGACAGACAGACAGACAGATCATTATTATGTTTACTGATGGCGCTGTTTAACCCTTTTTATAATGAAACAACATCGCTGTTAACTCTTTACTGCCCAAACAGTGAGAGATTTTGGCTTTCCATTAACGGCTTTTAGATATAGATTAATAGCTTGGTTAAGATTTATATTTACCATCCAAAGTAATTGAAATAAGTGGATATTCATATAAAGAAGATTGGGGAAAGTTTAGCTTTCACAGTGTCAGTAGGCAAAGGGTTAAAAGAGAATCCAAATCGAATGGAACTTTAGTAGGGGACCTGTTGGTCTGAAAGCAAAGGTGCTTGCATCTCATGCCGAAGGTACCATTTTCGTTTCCCGGTCGGCGGAGGCATGTTGGAATTTGGGGACAAAAATTCCTGTCCCTGATCCTCTGGTAGGTAAGATCGGGCACCCAGTCTACTCGGACAAGGACGAAAAACTCGGAGGGCCCGAGTGCATGTTGCACAAGTCTAAGATACCTTGGCAGTTGAAAGTCGAGGAGAGCGGGCCGAACAAGGCGTGCTGATCGGGCAAAAATTAAAAAAAAGTAATTCCTACCAGAACAACACACGACACAACACCAACAAGAAAAAAATAAAAACAAGCAAAGTGAGGTATAAATGCCAACGGCAGCGAAACTCCTTAAATAAAGAACCAAAACCATGGAACTCTGGTAAGGAATATTCCATAATTAAATTCCATTCAATTGATACAGCAAATGACATATAGCTAAGTTTTGTACGTAATTGAGACAATCCGTCTTTCTTAAAAGAAACCAAAACCATGGAACTTTGGTAAGGAAAATTCCGCTGACCTAGGAAAAGTCTTTGGCAGCCCATATACTTTTATAAAAAACACAAATTGTCAAGGCTGGTGAAATTTCATATGGAAAAGTGGCCTTGTCTGTTCAATGTTGTTATCTTGGGAAATGGAAATTGTTCCCAGAATTGTGTTTAGATGATGCTTGAGAAATTCGAGTCCATCTCTTCAGGTAATGAAATGGAAACCTTTAATATCAGATGGCTCAGTTCTAGCAGAAAGCGCAACAGTGAGGGAAAAGTAAGGTCAGAAAATGACTATTAAATTTGATAGTGAGGCCGAGGCTACAGACAATGGGAAAAACCGAAACTAAAAGCGATGTAATTAATTATTAGCCTAGTTTTGCACAATTTGCAGAAGAACAGACACATTTCCTTAGTGCGTTATCTCACAATATTGCCAGCTTATTGTCATTTCACCTTCACATTCAGTGTAGAAATTCTTGCCACCGCTGAAGATACTCAGCTTTTACAATTTTGTTCATCGAAAGCAACAAAGTGAATGGCTCCCTAATAGTTTTAGAAACGATATTTAACCCTTTGTTTTCAGAATTTAACTCCAGCTAATAACACAATCTGTGGGTTGTCATAGGCTACAAGCAAACCAAATGTCTCAAATTTTGAAAAAAAGTCGAGTTAAGATATTTTACCATGCTGCTCTGGAAATACTAGAAAGACGAAATGAAAAAACAACAATAACAAATTAAGGATGAAAGGGTGGATTCTCTCTGGTGCGGTCAATGTGGTTCAAACTCTTTGCACTGTCTGGGCCAGACATTTCTAAAACGTATTACGTGATCATGATTTTAAAAATTACGTTACTGATGTTTGTTGTGGTGGTTGCTGTGGTCAGGATCCACTAAAAACTTCGTTTCCAGAAAAGGCAAATATTTTTGGCTGAATTATTGAACCTTGGTGAAACAGACATCGTGTTTTAGTTGAAAAGATTTTTTAAAACAATTTAGACTATTTAAGGTACGTCAAATTTGAGAGGGTCTTTTGATTATCCTTACGCAGCAACCGCAACAACATCTAACTTCGTCGAGTGAGGATGCTGGACGCAAATGTTTGGCTCTCTGAAAGCGATTAAATGATGTAGTGGTTGAAAAATGATGAGCGCAAACGTCTGGCTTTCTGAGAGTTATTTACTGACATTGTAGTTGAAATTCTCAGATGGTGACATATTTTGAGTACTGACCTACAATACAACTAAAGACTTGTCAAAAACGGGTGATCGTAGACCGTGTGGTAATGAGCCAAAGATATGTATATATCCACATCTAGAATTCTGGACCCTTTTTCTCTTCTCCCTTGCTTTCCCCCGCGGCCCATACAAAGTTTTCTCTGCCCCCCCCCCCCCCCAATCACACATCACCTCACTGGGCGTAGTTGCCAAAGTTCGTCCAATTCTGGCGTTACTAAGCAGCCTCAAACTTCAATACCAAGTTTTGCTTCAGTTGTTCATGTCTGTTGCCCAGCTGTAAGACTAATAGAAGACAGCATGGGGGTACGCATGATGGCGTAAAAATCTGACCGTCTGTATTACATTAGATTGCTACATTCATGCTTTTACAAGGTCTACAGATCTGAGGGTCAGGGTGTCTCTACTTCAGGGTATCATTTCCCCCTGAAGCACCAATCAAAGCAACTCATCCAGAACGTCCCTTTCATGAATATATCTTTTTTTCCACTGACCAAAAATTAATAAACCTTAATGAACTTGGTGCACGACATTACTGATTAGCATGGAAGTAAAATAGTACTTCTTCAAAGTTTTGCAGTGCCAATGTCTAAAGAGAGTGATGTGATGCAACTAGACTTTTTTTTTGTTGTTATTCAGTTATGAAGGAGGATGAGTTGCTGTCTGTTTGTCTGAGGGTTGCCAGCTTTCTTGCTGACCTCTTGTCATAATAGCGACAGATGTATGCTGCTGGAAGGCTAACAAATCCGCAGACAGATAGACGGCAGAGGAGAGAGAAAGAGAGACAGAGAGAGAGAAAAGAAAGAGGGAGAGGGGAGAAAGAGAGAGCACAGAGGAGAGAAAGAGACCTATAGACAGAGAGACACGGAGAAGACACTAGAGCGGAGAGAGCGAGAGTCAAGGGGGAAAAGAGAGAGAGACAGTCAGACAGACAGACAGACAGACAGAGGAGAGAGAGAGAGAAAGAGAGAGTCAGTATTTTGAGATGAAGAAATCACAGAAGATATACAGCCTGGAGAAAAGACATTATTTTCCTGCACAGCACTGTACTATTACATGCCACAGAAACGTTCTTCTGTGACATTTTTTCTTAATTATAATATACCTGTTTTTCCACTTGCAAAGAGGCAGTGTCTGGTTCTAAACAGCCTCTGAAAAGGTATAATTTGCAACTGGTATCACGGGGTTTTACACTTTCCGATGTTTCTGCACTCAGAAGCCGCATCTAAATAATTATAGTGGTCAGCGGGGCTATTTTCAACGTATGTGGCTGGGTCATTTTGTCACTGGAGGAAAAAAGTGTCACAGAGTCTGACAGAGCAACAGAGCACATACAACTTCACTGTTAGTGCAAGGAAATGAACGCCAGACATCTCCTACTGTTTTTGGACGCCACGACAGCACTTTTGTAGTCTGAACAGTACGGTCACTGGGCATTAAATTGCTTTCAGTCGTCTTGGTTCCTTCCTGGTGAAGAAGTCTGAAGTATAAAATTCTGGGATTTGACGCGTAATTCTACATAATAACGAAACAATTTGACTGTCGCGGATCTCAAATGTGATGTTAAAATGTCTTCAATATCATTTGTGCTTCATGTGCTCAGAGTACAGGACTGTCATTCAGACATTATGCAAGAATACAAGGTTAACTAATGCACACTAAACTTGTGGTTTGTTTTGCTCTCTTGGCGAAAATGAAGTTGGGCAAAATTAATAATAGTTCCTAGAATATGGAGGACTCATTTTTCTCTCTCTCTCTCTCCCTCCATGTCTCTCTCTCCCTCCCTGTCTCTCTTTCCATATATGTGTATGTGAGAGGGAGAGAGAGAGAGATACCGAGAGAGAGACAAAGAGAGAGAGAGAGACAGAGAGAGAGACGGAGAGAGAGACAGAGAGAGAGACAAAGAGAGAGAGAGACAGAGAGAGAGACGGAGAGAGAGACAGAGAGAGAGAGACAGAAAGAGACAGAGAGAGAGACAGACAGATACATACAGAGAGAGAGAGAGAGAGAGAGAGTGACAGAGAGAAAGAAAACAGAAAAAGAGAGAGAGTGGGGGGTGAATTTAGAGAGAGAGGGCGGGAGCGACAAGGAATGGCGGGTAGAGGGGGAGCGGAGAATGGGGAAGGGAGGAAGAAATAGAGACAGCGAGAGAGAAAGAGGGAAGGGGAGAAGGAGGGGAAGAGAGAAAGAGGGAGGAGGGGAGAGAGGAGAAAGAGAGAGAGAGAGAGAGAGAGAGAGAAAGAGAGAAAGAGAGAGGGAATCTGTGTCCCAACATCATCATTACAAACATGCTACTGCTGTCATAATCTTATTGTCCCTTCACCCGAATAAAGTAAGGAGACAAATGGAGTACTCATAACAATATTACTACTTCGTAATAAGAATATTATTTCATTGGTGCTAGCGAGCAGCAGCTAGCGCAGCTGGCGAGGTTTACAAAGTGCAAAGTATATTCATCTAAAACAACATGATTATTTCGGCCCCTAGAAGAGTTAAAGTATAATTGTTTCATAATCGATCTTGAGTTCAAAAGCCATTGTGTAAATTCTTATGGGTAACCTAAACATTACGAGAATTTTCAGTGATAAGAATTGGACTAATCGATGGCGGTCAGAGCAGTGTATAGATCTTCCTTGCTGACACTTGCTGAAAAATATCTAAGCTGTTATGAGTTGGAACATCCAAGCTCAATGTCTGCAAAACCTCTGTAAATTCTCAACCACTTCGCGTCCGGATAATAAAAAGACGAGAACAGATTCTTCTGATACACTGACGAGGTAGGAGTAGCCGAGCTCTTCAAATTTGGCATGCAGACAAGTTTCTCCCTGTGATTAAGGATAATGCATTCCTGAATGGTTTAGGAAATTACATACAATATTGTCACATGACACGATTTCACCATTGACGTCACTCCCCTGCCTCCATTTTCTAACACACACACACACACACACAGAGACAAAATGCAATCATATTTAGGGGCAACTCCTCAATCCCTTATAGAAGAACAGCAGAGTTAGCAACCACCGCGGCATAACGGCAGTTTCTCGCAGTCATTAATTTGGTTTTAAAACTTCATGAGCACATTCCTGGATGGAAATGGCTCACTCAGGCAGTTTTCTGAATCAACAGCGAACACAACATGCCTTTATGAATTTAATGTTAGCTACTGTGCATAGACATCATAAAAAAAGCAAACAAGAGGAAGTTACAGAAGATCGCTTTTGCCTTCTACGGTTCACTTCGACGAGACTCTATAGCAAGATTTGTGCTGTATTCCACTGAGGTTCTCTACCATGTCACTTTATGTAATATGCCTGTTACTGGGTTTATTGAGCTACGATATGTTTATGTAATGATGCGTAAGAAGTGTGTTGCATGTATGTGCTCTCAAACGTTCTCTGAAAGAGAATTTCCTTCAAGGGATGATAAAGGAAAAATAAAGGGATTCTCATGTTATCTTATCCTATATTAAAATAAATCACATCCTATCAATGAAAATTCCAAGTAAGAGTTCGGCAAAACAATCAGAAATGCACTGAGAATTTGTAGAGATGGAGAGAAAAAAAAATGACCTGCATTTCCTTTTTTTTTCTTAACCTCCAGCCACGCAAGTGAAGGTGTGACCAAGTTACAGTATTACAATAAATATACGTGTTTTTGTTTGTATTCCAAGTTATCCGGGGAGTTGATTTCTTTTGGCATCTCGGGGGCCTCAACTGTTGGCTCTTTGGAGACACGTTGGTCTAGAGGTAAGGTGCTCGCCCCTGATGCCGAGGATATCGGGTTCGAATCCCAGTCGGTGCAGGCATGCATGTTGAACTTTTTTTGAGGGGGGGGGGGAATTCGTGTCCCTGATGCTATGGTAGCTAGGATCGAGCGCCGAGTGTTCTCGGACAAGGACGAAAAAAATCGGAGTTCCAGTGTGAACGTTGCGTACGTTGAAGATACCTTGGCAGTTGGAAATCGAGAAGGGCAGGCCGAACAAGGCCGCTGCCCGGGCAAAGCTCTAAAAAAAAACACACTAATCCCTACGACAACAAGAAGAACAAAAACAAGGAAAGTGAACTGTAAATGCCAATGACAACGAATCGCCTAAAATAAAGAACTATACACAGCGATTGCCCCCCCTTGTTCTTAATTCTGTCTCCTTTGCTCGATTCTCTTCCTTATTACCATTCCGAAACACCATTTCCCGTTTTCACATTTATCGACAAAAAAAAAAAATGAAAGAAAACGGGGGGGGGGGGGGGGGGTTCAAACTCTATCACTCAGTGTCTAAAGGAAATTCCTCAGCTCCACCTAGTAAGTCATCATTGGCAATTTTTATCATTTCATCTGCAGAAACTCGCGGCATGGGTTCGATTTTTTTCTGAGAATGTTGCCCAGACTGAGCCAATTTGTCACATACGCCAGGAAAAACCCGAGGAGGCCCATACCAAGAACTCTTTCCCCTGGCGTTTTCTATAATATATTGATCTAATAGATTATTTTATCCTTTTTTTTTTTTCATAGTAATCGGGCCGAGGTCGAACCTTGTTTATATTGGTGCTCTGTCATTCTGATGTCCTGCTCATGTGAAACTAAAACTTGATCAACGCATTGCCCAGTACTTAGTTATTTCTTCACTTCCCGGTCACGAAATGTGGGCCTTTAGTTTTACCCCATATTCAAAGCCATATCGTAACATACATGGAATTGATTAGATTAAGAGCTGCTAGCAAATTTCCTCAGCAGCATTCAGCGGTGAATGGTCGCATATTCATCTTCTTTTGCTTACACTATCATTCCCATTGATTCTTTGATAGGATTTCCTTCCCTTCAGCTGGGGTTCTTTAGATTTCAATTTGACAGGCCTTAATGTACATTCGCAATAAATAAATTGAAATTGAGTTTTTGATGGAAGGAGCAAAATTTGTCACGCCGCAGAAAATTGCCCCAACTACCCCCCTTCTCTCTTTCTCTCTTCCGGAGTCTTAGAAGACCATAGAAGACTTCGCAACCAGCTTCCTCCATTCCTCCTGTTTCTCAGACGTTCTTAAACAGTTGGTGAGTGTGGGGCCAGTCCATGCACTGATGTTATCCTCCCATCTCTTTCTCTGTCTCCCTCTCCTTCTGCCTCCTCGCACTGTTCCTAGTAGAATGGTTTTGGGAAGACTTGTTGATCTTGATACATGACACCGTCTTATTTTCCTTCTGTTCACTGAGGACAATAGATCTTCCTATGGAAGCCAAAAACTGATAATGGACAGAATAATGAGCTGAGCGGTACAGAGAATGATGACCAGTGCAGAAACTCGTACATTTTGCACCTCCCTCTTTATTTTTCTTCTTGGCTGGAAGAGTTGGTAATGAGAAAGGCTGGAGACATGAGAAATGATAATAGAAAGTGGAGCGTGAACGAAAAGATAGAGAAGATCCCCAGAAAAAAAGAAGACGTAGATGATTTAGGGGAAAATGAAGAGAACAATGGTGGAAATACAAAAATTGAGTTTGGATTATTACACCAGTAATCTCGCTGCCAGGATAACGTTGCACAACAGCACAGAGAGGAACAGGCTCAGCTTGGCATAGATATTCTCCGTTCAATAAATCTGAGATTTTTTTATTTTATTTTGTCAGCAGGACCTTTGCCACATGTCGGCTATTTACATGGACCTCATACTAATCGCAGACACTAGTTAGTAAGGTTTAAACATAAATTTAACCCTAGACCAAATCCTAATCCTGACACTAACCATAGCGCTCCTAATCCTAAAACTAAGCTTTCGCCGCTGAAATATTCTCCCATGCAGTCGAGACCCTAGTTCTCATTTTGTTCTAGCTCCACTTTTTGCACAACTGATAAAGACGACGAAAAGCGTTTGCAGCCTTGGTATTATCATAAGGAGCTGGAATAAGTTGGAACTGTAGAACAGCTGAATAAGTGCCACAATGCATTAAAACAAATGTCAAAGTGTGCATTTGTTATATTACTTCCACATACCAAAGATCTCAAGTTTTTCAGAAAATTGAGATAAAACAAGCAAAAACTAAGGTTGCCATTTTCCTTGCGTTAAGAAAAACAACGACATACAACACGGTTAGTATAAATAATTATGGCCTTCACCACAATCTATTCCCAGTCCTTCCCCACTTTGCACTGAAACACAGGAAATAAAATGCTGTTTATCATTTCCTAATAATCTTTATCAATGACTACACGAAGGTGATTAAATTTCGATTTTGTCCAAATTCCGTTTCATTTAAGACTACAACGATATCATGGGCAACTGTCTTTGGCGGCCCTGACTGAACAACCTGACTGAATTAGTGACTACAGCGCCGGGTGATTGATTTCCCGGGTCCTGCCAGCTGATCGAATCTCGACATCTTTCAGCGGTTCTCAAAGTAGTTTGTGTCTGTGTGCCCCAAGAAAGTCATTAGAGGGCCGGACTCCTTCATATCTCGCAATAAATGATAAAAAGAATGATAAAAATAACAATAACACTACACGGCATTTATATACCGACCCATCCTGTTAACGACAAAGCTGCAAACGCTTTACGATATTCATATCATACCTTTGCTAAATCACACACTCACACACAAGCACACGTGGTTGATGGACATTCAGAGTGTGGAAAGAAAACACTTCAGCTGATGTTTAAAAGACATAATAAAATGTCCAATCTCCCTCAAGGACTGAGGCAGAGAATTCCAAATCTGAGGCCATTGAAAAAAAAAAGGACTTTTCAGGTTCGGTCCTCTGAGTCATTCCTCTGGAATTCTAAACTTTTTACACTACGATTTTCTCAATATGAAGGTGATTTTGGGGGGGGGGGGGGGGGAGGAGAGATGACGGAAATTAGTACAAATATAAACATGTATGGAAAGTTCCAACGTGACCAGTGCACTCGGTGGCAATTGTTTTTTTTTTTAACATAGTTGTGAATATCACGGGTAATCATGAATCATAGGAAAAACTCAAGCTAACACCGACGTACTTGCAGGATTTCAATGCATGAAAAAAAAGAAAAATGAGGTCCTGTTGAAAAGGTTTTTCCTCATTTGTTTATTTGCGTCCTTTAAGATTCCAGTGCAGTACTAATCGAAATGGCACCTTAGACAAATCCCACCGTCTCCGGTTCACAAAAGCCACGGCAGTTCCAGTTTGATTTATGGTTATTGGACGCGTCAGTAAAGAGACAGAGGTATTGCTGTCATGGGAAATGGTCACAGACGTTGTGGAAGAACGAAGTGAATGGGTTAGGGGAATATTGAATACACGGCGGTGGGAACATATCAATCTTCTAATCACAGCAATTTCTCCATTGGTTTGTTTCATTTATCGTCACAGATCTTGTGCTTTGTGTTTAGGTCTATATTTAGGGAGGTTCAGCTGCCCTTGGCATTTACACCTCACTTTTCTTGGTTTACTTTTCTTCTTCAGGCAGGGATTCGTTTTTTTAAAGAATTTTGTCCAGGCAGCGGCCTGTTCGGCCTGCTCTTTTCGATTTCCAACTGCCAGGGTATCTTTTACGTGCGCAACGTACACACGGGCCCTCCGAATTTTTCTTCCTTATTCGAGAAGTCTAGGTGCTCGATCCTACCTACCACAGGATCCGGGACAGGAAAATATGAGAAAAATCCCAAAAATTCCAACATGCCTGCACCGACCCGGATGAGAGGCGAGCACCTTGCCTCTAGGACACCGCGTCAATACAGAACTTGTGCTCTTACGAAATTTTGAATTTTATTTCGCCTTTAGTGGGAAGTTCCGAGGTCACGTGGCAACCTTAGTTCTTGTTTGTTCCACCTCCACATTTTGCACAGCTGAGAAGTTCGACATTACACGTTTGCGGCTTTAGTATTAGGATAAGGAGTTAGAATAAACCGGAACCGTGAAACCGCTTGATGAGTGCCAGAGCACATTTTAAACAGGTGTCAAAGTGTGCATTTGTGGTACCTCTCTACATACTAAAAGTACTTTTTTTTTTTTTTTTTTGGAAAATGGAGAATGTACAATCAAGAACTGAGGTCGCCTGATGTTTCATTCTGTAAAAGTTTCAATTCTCTTTCCCAGATTTCAGCCAATGCTTGCATGTGCACTTGGGAAGGGGGAGGGCAGGGATGCATCATAATTTGGGCTGACATAAGTAAAACGAACCAATTTTGTGTAAAGCATATTTTTAATCCAGTGCTCAGCGTTTGGCTACAGGTGAGCCAGCCTGTGATTTATGACATGATTTATGTGATGAAAAAAGTTCTGTCCACGGATTTGATATTTGTAACCATCATAGTGACGTGTTTGCACACAAGCAATTGATCTGTGTAGACGGGGAATTCCACAGTTTACCAGAAAGAAACCGCGAAGGTTTCTCATTTCTTGATATTCATGAATGCAGCACCACATTGACCAAAGCATGTTTTGTTTGCCATGAGAGGAGAGGGTGGGGGCGGGGGAGAGGGGAGAGGAAAAGCAAGAAAAGAGGACAGTTGAGGACAAGGACAAATAATACTGTCCTGGTCGCGGTTTGGAGGGTAACAACGGTTTATCTGCTAGCACCAGACAAGGGGAGATGATTGCAGGATTTTCTTCATTCAGTCACGACTTGTGGGCTCAGGGGGAAGTAATGTGGGTGCAATTTGATGGGGAGGAAAGGGTGATCGAGGCTGAGGTCTGCTGTGTGCTGTGAGATAGACTGTAGTAGGGACGTATAACCGGAGGGGAGGTGGGGGGGGGGAGGGAGAGAAAGAAAGAAGGGAAGAGGCAGACAGGGAGAGAGAAAGAGAGAGAGAGGGAGAGAAAGAGAGAGAGAGAGAAACATGGGAAGAGGGAGAAAGAGAGAGAGATAGAGAGAGAGAGAAAGAGAGAGAGAGATGGAGTGAGAGAGAACAAGTAAGAGATAGGAGAAGGGGAGCAGAAAGAGAGAGAGACATATGGGGATAGATTTTAGAAATAGAAAGCGAGTTAGAGAGACACAAAATAGAGGTGATGAATGGGGCAAAAGTAAAGTTCAGGGACAAGAAAGATAGCGTAAATGACTGTGAATTGTTAGATTTATTGGAGAAAGAGAATTTAAGGAAGTACAGACGAAAGGGTGAAGAGATGAATAAAGGCTATGAAGGACACTTAGAAAGAGACTAATGCGTGCGAAGGACACCTAGAAAGAGACCAATAATAATATCACAGTTTGGGGGTTTGGGGGGCGGGGGGGGGGGGGAGATTGGAGATTAAGAGGCAAGCATTAATAACAGAAGAAATGGTCGAGATATTAATGACTGATTGGGAAGAGTTTTTTAAGTGAGCATACATGATGATACTCTGAGAGTGGAGGGAGTAAAGTTATATAATAAATATTTATTAATCTTAGGGATAGCCGGTATGAAATGCGGACTATAGTTGCTATGAGAAAAAAAAATGCGACCCAGGCAACGAGGTATACAGTAATGGCAAGTCTACTTCATTCTGAGCTCATGTTTTTGTTTTCCACAGCCAGACTTCGTTCTCTGAATAGATACATGTATGGCGACCCTGGGAGTCATGACACCAATCTCACGAATTAAACATACACAGAATGCCCCCCATAAAGCTTCTGTCTTTGCCTGCCTTCCTGCCTGCCTGCTTGTGTGCCTGCCTGTCTGTCCATCCGTCCGCCTGATTGTCTGTCTGTCTGTATGTCTGAATGATACCTTGTCGTGTTCTTACTCAAACCGTCTAGATTTCGGAGGTTTACGAGGAAATCACACTTGCGACCATTGAGGAAATTTCGTTTTTTTCTTAAACTCCACCAAAGTGACGTAAATGTTCAACCACCCCTTTTCACTCTAGGGGAGTAGACAATAACTCAGTGAGTGAATACTGTAAACCTGACACTATAGAGGGGTCAGTTAAGTGCAGATATCCATTAAAGTGTTAGTTCAGTGATCAGCAATACGACCCGGAGTCTGAACCTTACATTTCGCTTGTCTATTATTAGACTTAAGATCTCCTCAAGAAGGAAGTTGCAATCTCTATATTTGGCTAAGTAGTCGTAACATTTACAGAACTGTATTAAACCTCGTGCCAGAGTGTGAATTTTGTTTCATTTATTTTGTGGACTCGTACCACCAGCCTAGTGTGCCGGGAAACAATCTAATCCCAGACGGACACTCAACGCCTCCTAAACAATCCCCATATAGGCCCATTGCGAATGACGTCACAGAGAGTTTTTGTTTTGTAATTCCGACACTTAAAATGGCGGGTGGATCAGCTGACGAGTGTAACTTCGAGATGTGCTTAAGCGGTTAAAATGCCTGCTGGTTGCATTGCAGTTGACTGTTATGACAGGGGTGGAAAGGATGAGTCCAAGCTGGTCAGATTCCCTACCATCCGTGTAAACAAGGGAAAAGAAGTGAAAGAATTGACCGGATGTCTCCCATGTGCGTGAACGCACGTGTCATTGTTTACTGTAGTGAACTTTTTTTTAGCTCGCCGCCGATTGGTTCGCGACGCCTGAAGTGCTCACAGTGCAAATCAGCTAACGAATCAAAATCAATGCTACCATCGCCATGGTTAAGCGTGCTTCCTGACAACTAAAATGGCCGTGATCGGCAATGGGCCTATACAACTCACGATTTTGCAACCTACATTCTGTATTTCTTCAAATTTTGTTACTTTTGTTAGTGGCTTGCAGCTGGCGTGTCAGAAATCACATTTCTCACAGAATTTGTGTTTACTTTGCTAGCATGCCAGACATTTCCCGTGCACTAACACCAGGATCTGGGATAGTTATAGTGTAGTCTTTTCCAGCTTTCTACTAATAGAAAATTGCTACGTAGTACCCAAGCACTTCCAGCAGGACAAAACATTCATTCCTAAAGCGATGAAGGAATCCTTGTTACAGAGTCCATGCTGACAAACACCTTCATTCCTTAGGTAGACAGCATCAAAGATACAGATATAGTGCTAACATGTGAGCATTCTTTTGGTAAAGCGTGGGGTCTGTTACTTCATTTTCAGGCGAGCAAAGATAGCGAATCAGATGCCACACTTAGAGCCATTTAACACACACACCTTAAAGCTGGGTTCTCATGTGTACGGAAACGGAAACGGCAAAAAATCCATCATAATATAGTAAAATGAAAGAGTGTTTCCATGTGTACGGAAACGGCGTGCGGAAACATTCTTTCTACTTCACTACTTGAAGGGTTTTTGACGTTTCCGTTGCCGTGTCCGTTTCCGTATACATGAGAACCCAGCTTAAGCCGTGTTTCCATGTGTACGGAAGCGGAAACGGAAATGTCAAAATTCCACCAAGTAGCAAAAAGAAAGAAAATGTTTGCACGTGTGCGGGAACAGCGGGTGGAACTTCGGAAGGACAATATTTAAAAACAAACAACAAATAATGAATAAATTGTAGCCAACGAACTGGATATGAGTAGAAAAACAAAAATATAAAATAAAAAATAAAAATGTCATTAAAATAACGCAGTATAGATGAAAAAAAAAAGAAGACTTTTTACAAGATGTAGAGTACAACATGATTTCGATATGTGCATCTCTTTCAACATCTTCATGGATAGTTAACAAACAGCTTCTGTTTTTTTTTTTCTTCTCTCCATTCCTGCAGTTCCACTTTCTTCAACTCATCAAGACAGACAGACAGATAGAAAGACACCCCCAGCCCCCTTATCACACAGACGGTCAAACAAGACACACACACAGATACACAGACAGACACACACACAAGGGAATAGAATGAAACCATTGCAGAGACAATATTACGTGTTTCCATCAATGTAGGCAAAAAGAAAAACAACAGAGAAAAGAAGCACCTTGAGTGACCAGGCACGTACCACTTTCCCCTGAAATTGCTTCATTACAGTGAAGGATTTACTGTTTCCTTAATGAAACCTTCACTCTAGTTCCTGGAATTGCCTTTATTGACACAGTAAACCTTCCACTGATTGATCACGCAATATAGCAGGATAATCCTTAATCTTTCACCCACTGATTAACAGAAAGTGGACATCCCTGTTATTTAACCAGACATAATTATGTATAGCCGCCTGACAAAATGAGGTACTTTTGCATTTTGGCGGTATGGAGATATTGGTATCACCAAATAGGTTATTCAAAGCCCTTTCATACGGTAAAAAAAAAATATTGCTTTGTAATTAGCTGAGAAGATACGGCTTCTCAAAGACAGGAAGTGACACAATCACAGTTTTGAGAAAAACACTTTTAAAGTTTCAGCTCAGAAATACAAAATTATTGATGGTGACTCGATAAAATGTCAATTTTGAGGCATTTACCGCTGTCAACGGGCATTGTCATTTGGAAAAAGAGTATTAAAGAGGTTAAACTTTTCAAAACTACTGAAAACTCAAAATCGATAAAATTGACCCTATGATGCCTTTTAACGAGTTTCTCCAATCGGGTGGTGCCGAGATGCACTTCATTTCGCCAGGCGACCACACATAATTATGTTTCCAGCTCAAGAACTGCAGCTTGGAACAGTTCTCTGTGAAGCCATGCGTGCATTGTATCTCTGGTTATAGCAACCTTTGTTACTTGTTCGGTTTGCGTTTGAGTCGACAAAGAAAGCACGTGGACACAGCAATGGCTATGTTGTGCTGGAAAGAACCAAGACGAAGATAGGGCAGAAGGAGACCCCATCAGAAGCAGTACACAAAGCTTGAAAACTGACTAATTGTACTTCCTCAGTAATATAGTATAACTTTCGTAGCAAGTACTAGAATGTAATGCTATCTAAGAGAAAGCCTGTCGAATACATTAGTATACACGGTGTCTATAAAATGTGTACCGGGGTGAACTCCTAAGTGCAATTCTGTTGAACTAGGTTGTCATCAGTGGTTTGGTCCAGAACGGATATCACTTTGAGCACATGCATAACTCTAATAATTACTCATCTATTCTTTTTAATTTGAATTACAAATTTTCAGTGTATGTTATTTGACACTGTATTAATAATTCAAAGTATATATGGGGGTACATTTTTATTTGAGGCACCAAATATTTATCGATAATATTGCTTACAATTTAACTGGTTTATTTTGATACAAGACTAAAACTGGTTTGAAATTGGCTTTAGGGCTTTATACCAACTTGAATAAAGGTACATCAAGTGCCCCCCATTATGGGAAATTCTATAAAATATGTTAACTGTCACCGTTGTGAAGAAGTTGGCGTTCAGAACATTCCTTGCTCGTGCAAATTCCTTGACATTTCCATGCATCTCCAAGATAACCACAATTTTTTCATGACTCGCTCCATGTCAGAGTTGATTCTCAGGACTGGCAATGATTGATTGATTAAATCAGGGGCCAAGGAGAACCTGGGAGATTCTGCATGGGCACAGGGAGAGAGAGAGAGAGAGAGAGAGAGAGAGAGAGAGAGAGAGAGAGAGAGAGAGAGAGAGAGAGAGAGAGAGAGAGAGAGAGAGAGAGAGAGAAATGAGTTCATCGTCGTCGTTCAACATTCTCTGGCCAGGACGCAGTGACCTTTGTGTTTACTCAGAATCCGCCACAGCGCTGAGCTGACTACAGATAACGTGATTTCGATACAAATTCTACTTGAGCTGACACACAGGAGTAGATGTTGCCAAGCAGCGATAGTATAGACCGTACTGGTGTATGTGTGTACATGTGTATGTGTGTGTGTGTGTTCTATCTGTGTCTTTCAACCTACCTCAGTCTATCTACCTATCTATCTATCTATTCTATCTATCTCTCTATCTATCTATCTATCTATCTATCTATCTATCTATCTATCTATCTATCTATCTATCTATCTATCTATCTATCTATCTATCTATCTATCAGTCTGTCTGTCTGCCCTCTGTCTATCTCTCCAGCTTTTTGTCTTTCTGTCTGTCTGTGCTAGGCCTCTCTTCTTTGTGTTACTCACATGATTATACTTAGTTGTATATAAATCATCAATATTTGATTTGATCTGTTTTTCAATTCAATTATTTCGAGATTCCATAATGAAAGGGCTTCCTCTCTGTTCCTCTCCCTCATTCAGTTCAGCATTCTTCCATTGTTCAACCTGACCTCCATTCCCATTTCTCCCGAGTGTCACGTGACAGTAATCTACTTTGTCACGCGACAAACATCACGCCAGGAGCCATTCCCTAACACGACATGGACCGTATCCTCTCATGGCCATACTGCGTTTTCAACATTTTACATACGGTCATCTATGTCAGAAGTTGTACGTTTACTATACTTTCTGCAATATTTGTCTCATGGCTTTGATACCTGACTTCCCTCCAACTTTCCTCTGTTCTCTGCATTGATTATAGCTTCCTGTATGAGTTTTCAATATGTCCTTCTCCCAGAAAGGCTTTTCCATCCACTTTCTGTCCAGTGCATTCAGGTTGTGACGACTACAAATATCTAAATAAATAAAAAAACAAGAATATTTTTGGCCCTGCTGTGATTTGCACTGAGTCCTACTGCCACCCACTATTTATTCATCATGCCAAATGGAGTAAAATTATTCCATTCATTACAGAATCCTACCAGCCCCACTAATCTTTCCTATTTTGGTAACATGTTCGTCGAAGACACAGCTCGGTCAACGAAAGTAGAAAACTATTAAGTTTATTTGAAGCCTTTTTTTTTGTGTTGGTCGGACTGTTTCTTGGACACTATTTTTGGATATTGTTTTCTGGGAGCTTTAGCATTAGTTTAACAGAGTTTTCCAGTACACAAAGAAATCGTTAAAGCAGGGGGAAAAAATGAGTCGCGACTGGCACAGAAAGATGTTTCTTTGGAAAGAGAAATTACTGCCCTCGGTGGCTGAGATTGACTGTGAATCCCAGTAAGTTCTGCAGATTCTACACTCTTTATATGTTTAATGGAAAATCCACTGCAAAATCCCCTTTGAATACCCGCAAATTGAATTGCCCACGCTTTTCGTTACATTGTTGCACTAATCCAAGTTCAACGACATTGCTGGCAGGACGCCAAGCTATTTGATATCAAGTAACTCTTAAAATATTGAAATATCCAAAACCATTCAAGCTCATGAATAATCATGATGTCCAAGTTCTGGGACGTTATGCAAATAGTGATAATCGGGAAGAAACTAACTTGAATTCGAAATAAGGATGGTGAAAAATTTCAACCCCAAAAATCATTTTTGAAGACAATTGCTGTGATTTAGATTCGTAAAGCCACCAATTATATGGACAGATGCGTCACAAAAGTGGCTCTGTACTTGTTGTTATTCACAGAATGTTCTTATTTCCAACAATTTCGGGTGTATTAGAAACGTTTTATTCGTGTTACTGAAAATACCCTCCAGAAATACCTTCAAGATCATAAGGGTTAAAACTTGTTCACATTTAGTGAACAAAATTAATAAGAGAAAACAGGAGAAATAATATAATAATAGAACAGACAAATGGATTTTGGGGGAAATGGCATGAACAGCTCGTAACAATTGTTGATTCTCTCTTACGTAAAAAAAAAGGGGGGGGGGGAGGGGGGGGGAATTGAAAAAAATAGAGAAAGAAGAAAAAGACGTGGGATGGAAAAAGTGAACGGAGGAGGGAGAGGAGAGGGGAGGGAGAGAGGAAGAGAGAGAGAGAGAGAGAGAGAGAGAGAGAGAGAGAGAGAGAGAGAGAGAGAGAGAGGGTGTGTGTGTGTCAAAAATGTTTAATCACCTAAAGAGGTCTAAAACAGTGTATCTGGGAACATTATGAATAAACGAACTCGCCAGTGCAGATCTCTGGGTTTGTCTAAACGGAACTGGTTCTAACTCCACGCCA